>JAXIVJ010014483.1:0-34280 GCA_036785665.1 Chirona hameri | reverse complement strand
CAGAGTACATGTCGCTTATCTCGAAAAGCGTCAGTCAGTGATGTTAAAAATAGCAGAAAACAAACAAACAAGAAACTAAGCACCTACCAATCTGACTCAATAATCACACACCGCCGTAGACACAGCACTACCAGTGGCGGATCCAGGGGGGGGGGGCGTAGGGGCTGAAGCCCCCTGCCTTAGAAAACGGCGCCATTTTTGTATAGGATTGCCCGGCGCCGAAGGCGCCGTAGCGTTTTCGGGAGGCCGCCAGGGCGCCCTTGCGTCTACCAACAGCATCGTAGCACTCTTGGAAGGCACCCTGGCACCCTCAGAAGACATCTTGCCGCCCTCACAACGCATTATGCCGCCCTCGAAAGGTACATCGCCGCCCTCGGAAGGCATTATGCCGCCCTCGGAAGGCACCATGCCGCCCCCGTCACCGAGGAAATATGCCGCCCTCAGGCCTGAAGCCCCCTGCCTTAGAAAATCCTGGATCCGCCCCTGAGCACTACACAAATCAAAATAGCGTACCACGGGACGTCCTGCGCCGAAAATGACTTATCTTCCTTCAGAAGAGATGAGCACAAGATTACACTGCTGAGTACTTTCCTCTACGAGTACCTTGTGTATCGAGTACCTTTTTTCCCTTGTTGGAAATGCTCATGGTACTTGGTATTCGTTGAGAACAAGTACTATGCAAATAATCATTCTTTTAAAAGGTTAAATGATCAATTACATGGTATGAAAAGAAAGTGCTTGCCTTCCTGATGCCAATGGTACCATTTTTGTGTTAAGACGACCGCCGTTTTTAGGCGTGAATAGCTAATGAGAATCCTTGTACTCAGTGTCTAGAATACCAGGTCACCAGGTGCATACCGGCGAAGTTTTATGTCCGATATAGCTATCGATCGGGCTCGTTAGAGTCTAAATTAACTAAATATGAATGAAAAATGTTCGGCCTTATAAAAAAAACTGAAATTCAAGAGCATCCGACACGTGAAAGAGGTCGTATAACACTGTCTAAGATATACTCAGCGCTCTTCTCAGTTGCTTCTCGGCAACTCTCAACTCGAGCTCAACGCTGATTGGTCGGTGTCCACACTGGGCACATTTCTTGAGGACAACACTATTACACCGCAAGTCTTGTTCCACGCGCTCTCTCGTGTTTTGCGACTATGATGCGCCATTAACGTATTTCAATTTCATGACCGTGATTATTTGGGCCTCAAGCCTTGGCCTTGAGTATTTTGTTCGTACCACACCGTCTTCCAGACATTTCAATTTGTCGTCTTGTAACAGGATAGTGGCTTGTTGGTCACCGATGGTTAAAAATACAGGTTTTCTGGTCACATACGTACTAAAGTACTTCTTCGGTTTACTACTGATTACTGCCTGTGTACTAGTTAGGGCACATAGCATTGTCTCTTGGGCCCTTTATTACCATACAGCCTAATCTGTAACTGCCATGAATATAATCCTATTTGTAATTATGTACTATTTTGTTTCTGAGAAAATGTACTCCGCTACCAGCAAAAGTCAAATTCCCACCCTCGCGTTATTACCATGAATATACTACCTGTAATTATGTACTAAATTTTTCCAAGAAAATGTACTCAGCATACCAGCAAAAAAAGTAAATTGGCAACCCTGCATCATCACCTACCGAAGGTTAACCCTCGCCAGTGCAGGGGGTGGATACCACCCTCTCGGTTTTTCGGGAATAACTCGCGTAAATATCAACTGATTGCGATGAAACTTTTAGTACCCTACTTGTGAACAATTTGACACATATTCGGGAAACAATAAGTTTTAGGTCACATGACCCGTGACCTTTGACCTGTTTTTTCAAGGTCATGTCAGGCGCAACTGGCGTCCCGTAGTGTTGATCCTTGTAACTTGTGCAGTTTCATAGTGTTTTATTGTTCAGGAGCATATGCACAGGTGTTTCCAGGTGACAGTTGTGGTTTCTATTGAGATTGTGATCTCGATTGACCATTTCAGAGGTGAACCGAGGTCACTGACCTCCAATGACCTCATATTATTTTTTTTGGCTTCTGGCAGTTTCTGGGACATTTTGTGACACTGATTTAAAATATGGGATCCATTTTACATAATTATATGTTCCACTGGGATCATGCGCCCCCACAGGTCAACCGAGGTCACTGGCCTCAAATGACCTGACATGACCTGACATGACCTTTGTGAAATTTGGCAGTTTCTAGGACATTTTGTGACGCTGATTTCAAATTTGGCACCCATTTAGCATAATTATATGCTCATTCGCAATTCCAGCTCGATTAAATTCAATTTATACGCATTTACATTTTGGTTGAATTTTGGGTCATTGACATGACCTCAGAGGTCACCTATTGGCCTAGGATCTTAAAATCGGGTATACATGGCTTCCTCTCGTGACAAGCAACACGCTCGTTTTTTAATCGAAGCTCGAAGCCCAATTAGGGGCGAATCGAAGTCCAATTAGGGGCGAAACGCTAGGGGGGTTGTACCCCCCCCCCCCCCCCCTGCACGGTCGCGCACTGATCGGACGCTGCACGGGCGAGGGTTAAGGGGGAATGGTGGAAACCACTTTTTTGTCATGCAATACCCTAAGCATTTGCTTACATACCCTGTCTTGAGGGGCTTTATGTCACCTTTAGAAGAGCCTGATTTTACCAGTTTCAATTCAGATGCAGTCTTTTTATTTAATATCCAAATCTGGTCATTTTAGTGACATAAAAACCATTGCACAACGTCAGGATTATGATGGCTATAGATCATGTCATTTTATATTCAAATATGCAATTGATTAATTCTTGAAAACTGTTTCTAATGGTTGTGTTGCCAAGGTAATGTAACCGTTGTCACCAGGCTTATCAATGTTGAGTACCTAAGCACTAAGCAGTGCACTATGCTGTGAGCGATACATGCCACTGTTCCATGTCAACTGAACCAGTGACAACTGAACCAGTGACAACTGAACCAGTGACAACTGGACCAGTGACAACTGGACCAGTGACAACTGTACCAGTGACAACTGGAACAGTGCCAACTGAACCAGTGACAACTGGAGTATGGACCAGTGACAACTGAACCAGTGACAACTGAACCAGTGACAACTGGACCAGTGACAACTGAACCAGTGACAACTGGACCAGTGACAACTGGACCAGTGACAACTGAACCAGTGACAACTGGACCAGTGACAAATGGACCAGTGACAACTGGACCAGTGACAACTGGACCAATGACAACTGGACCAGTGACAACTGGACCAGTGACAACTGGACCAGTGACAACTGGACCAGTGACAACTGGACCAGTGACAACTGGACCAGTGACAACTGGACCAGTGCCAACTGAACCAGGGACAGCTGAACCAGGGACAACCAGTGGGGCATCTGAACGCCACCCTGCTAACTCAGTTTCTACGGAGAGTAGGCGGAATCCAAAAACACCGTTCGATAGCTCTTCGAAAATCATGTCGAAATTATTCGGTCGTTATTTGGCTTAGGTCAATATTGAGTTCACCAGAGGTCATCAAAGGTCAAATTTTCCCAGTATGGGACTTTGCTCCAGAAACCTCCTAATATCTTGGGGAACTATGATAGCTAGGAACAAACAAAATGCAATCGCCACTAGTGTTCTCAAATTTTAGCTCAGGTCAATAGTTTATGCTCCAAAGGTCACCAAATGTCACGATGGCATTTTCTTCCAAAAACGTTTTTGTGAATAACAGTTAAACATAGCGCAATAATTTTAACACCATCGTGTTTGTCTCGTCAAGACGCTTCACAACATATTAATGGTGACCTGGTTAGGTCAACTTCAAATGTTTACCTCAGTTGTCACTGGTTCAGCTGTCCCTGGTTCAGTTTTGCCTGGTTCAGTTGTCCCTGGTTCAGTTGTCACCGGTCCAATTGTCACTGGTTCAGTTGTCACTGGTTCAGTTGTCACTGGTTCAGTTGTCACTGGTTCAGTTGTCACTGGTTCAGTTGTCACTGGTTCAGTTGTCACTGGTTCAGTTGTCACTGGTTCAGTTGTCACTGGTTCCGCTGTCCCTGGTTCAGTTTTGCCTGGTTCAGTTGTCCCTGGTTCGGTTGTCACTGGTCCAATTGTCACTAGTCCAATTGTCACTGGTTCAGTTGTCACTGGTTCAGTTGTCACTGGTTCAGTTGTCACTGGTTCAGTTGTCACTGGTTCAGTTGTCATTGGTTCAGTTGTCACTGGTTCAGTTGTGACTGGTTCAGTTGTCACTTGTTCAGTTGTCACTGGTTCAGTTGTCACTGGTTCAGTTGTCACTGGTTCAGTTGTCATTGGTTCAGTTGTCACTGGTTCCGTTGTCACTGGTTCAGTTGACCGTGTACCACATGCAACTTTACATGCACTATGAAATATGCTAGCTTATGCGTTAAAGGAGACTTGTTGTTTATATCATGTCAAATATTTATATCATGTCATGCGGTGTATGACGACATCTCCTGATTCTCTACCCCTGTCCCCGCCAGACACGCCACCGGCACACACGGCTGCCTACGTCTGCTGCCGTCCTGCGAGGCTGTGTTTCCCGGTCGCTCCGGCCAGTGGCGGCGCCAGCTGGTCTGCTATCTGAGCGGCGGACCGGGTCCGCTGGCCGCCTCGCAAGAGCTGCATGCCGGCTCCGTGGTGCCGGATCCTGGGGCCTGTTCGCCGACGCCTCCCAGCAGCGGGTGGAAGCCGCTCTGCTGCTGGCGCCGACCGGAGCTGGCGCGCCTGAGCCGGCCGTGGCCGCCATGTGCCGGGGTGGCTGACTCCGACTGTGGTTCCTGGCGTGGCGGGCTCAGCTGCTCGATATGGACCTGTTCGGGTTCCTGGCAGAGCTACGGCCGGCGTCGGCAGGAGCCAGGAGACACGGGTTGTGGCGGCGGCGCGTCGCCGGCCCGCCCCTGCTCGGCAGCCACCTCTGCCTCGTCGAGCACTAGGTGTTTGTGCTGGTGCGCGCGGCGGTTGGGACCTGTAGTACGTTGTAACCGTTTGTTCACCGGACCACGCTCATCGACTTTGGATTCACGGAAGGTACAGAGGCGGACTGGGACGGGATGGGGAGCAAAATGGGGCTACGGAAATTATGGTTTCTTTATGTTGCTGATTGCGGACATATCGGTGGAAGTGGAAGATTGTAACTATGTTTGTCTGCTGGTTGTTAATTCTCTTCTATTCTGTTTCCTTTTCTTTAAATTATGCCATATTTTCGTATATGCTGTTTTGTAACGTCTTATGCATTTTTGTATGCAGTAAATGAGCTCTGCATTTTTCTACCGTGTTAATCGTCATATAGTCCCAGCAAGTGAGACTCCCCTAGGCCCAAATCATCATCATGCCCAGGGGCGGATCCAGGGGGAGGGGGGGGGCAAGGTACTGAAACTATTATTTGCCCCCCCCCCCCCCCCCCCCCGCCCAAACGGTCGGACGTACAGTTGTACAAATTGCCTTTGCAGCAGTCAAAATCCAGCTATCCACCGTGAAAAAACTTGAAAATTTCGCGCCGCTTTGCGGCATGACACAAAAATTTACATTGCTTATACACATTTCGAAAATGGGAAAATTAATTAATTGTCTGGCAGAGGCTCTCCTTGGCAGTAACTAATTGCTAGTCCCAGGGCCCACTCACTTCCTAAAATATGCATTTTCAAGCGGGCTACATGTTTAGCTAGTCTGCCGAGTTCCGAAAAAAGGCGACGCGAACGCAAAGACGCGGACCTCGGCACCCGGAAGCTGCTCCAGCGGTGCCCAACTTGCTGGACCGAAGAGCTAATAGTGGGACCAACCCAGGACTATCTTCCCAAGGCATCTCGCCCCAGGCTCCTCCAGATCCACAGGTACCATTTATGCGCGGAAAAGTCGTTCTGTGTACTATTGAGCGCTGACTGCCACCGGTCATCGTGATTTACTATACGAGGAATATGTTTATGAAAGACTACGTTAATTTACATATTTTTCATCATACCGAGTTGTGCAACCAGGAATAGGGGTTACCTGAGGCTTGACTCCACTCACGGTCTGGTTCCAATATTACAATTTCGTTTTCCACGACCTAAAATGAAAATTTGCACGCCGCTTCGCGGCGTCACATCGGTGGCCATCGTCAGAACGAAGCCATCGTCATCGTCTTCGCTTCGTTGTAACGGTGAATTGAATCAATAGCATGTTTAGGTTCTTATCCTCTACAAGGCCCACCGCCCATATTAGGTTTTATCAGGCAAACCCGTAAAATTTTGCGCCGCTTGGCAGTGCTAAATAGCAGGTACCTTCTATAACATGAAAACCATATTAAAAATGCTGCAAAGGGTTAAATACACGCATAAAAATGGGGTACATTTTTTCTCATTTCCGCCTACCCCCACTCAAAAATTATCGGCGACGCCCCTGCCCCCCCCCCCCAGAGTCCCTTCTGATCGTCTAGGGGCCCCTCCGACCTTTTCAACACCCTTCTGACCTGTTCAGGGACTCATCTGGGATCCGCGAAAAGACATGATGTGGAGTTGGTGATTACGAGCGAGCGCTTCGCACTCACTCGTCTTGCCGTGGTAACCGAAGGTTGGTTTCACAAGGATAACACTATTCTTTAGAATTGTGTTTCCTTTGGGAAACAAACCTGAGCTGTTATATGGGAAAAATCTGAATATGAGCGGGTCGGGTCGGGCCCGGTCCGGCCCGACCCGACCCGTGGCGACGCTATTGAGAAGCTCATATCTCTGCAACCACACGTCCGATTGACAAGCGGGCTTCTTTGCTGAGCAGCACCATCCAACCTACGCTGTTTGAGACCAGTGCCGACTCATGTGGGTGAGAGCAATGGCGACCACTGCGCGTGGCGCGTGCCGCGTGAGGGGTGTTGAAAGGTGTTCTCTCGCAAAATCTTCGCAACAGCTGGGCAGATTATGTGCAAATTTGATGTGTGGTTAGGGACCCTTCAGCCGTGAGTTTACCACAAATCAAGGGTGGGGTGCCTCTGCACGTGCGCACGTGCACACGCACGTGCCCTATTCCACATCTCAGGAACGGTTGAGCCGATTGTGTTCTAATTTGGTGTGTGGTTAGAGATAAGAGAATTCTCAGCCGCCGCTTTTCCACAAGTCAGGGGTGGGGTGCCTCTGCACGTGCGCACGTGCTCACCCCTATTCTATATATCAGGAACGGCTGAGCCGATTGTATTCAAATTTGGTGTGGTTAAGGACCTCTCAGCTGCCAGTTTACCCACAAGTCAGGGGTGGGGTGCCTCAGCACGTGCGCACGTGCACACCCCTATTCTATATCCCAGGAACGGCTGACTCGATTGTGTTCTAATTCGGTGTGTGGTTAGGGACCTCTCAGCCGCCACCTTTCCACAAGTCAGGGGTGGGCGCCTCTGCACGTGCGCACGTGCTCACCATTTTTTGGATCTCAAACTACTTGCCCGATTAAGTTGAAGTTCACCATACATTTCGATCGCGCTCGCTCGTGCATCGCCAATTACGGCGCCTTACTGGTATATATTAAATACAAAGAGGGCTTACTCTACAAGACTAATTAAAATCGGATCTTGCGGGTACATTGTAACACCCTTCGTTAGCGATTAAGAGGCATCGGTAACAGGTCATTGCTCATCTTAAGGACGAGCAATGACCTGTTACCGAATGCCTCTTAATCGCTGACGAAGGGTGTTACAATATACCCAAAAGCTCCGATTTTAATATTTTTCTTGTGGCGTAAGTCCTCTTTGTATTTAATCTTCATCTGCGATCTCTACGTGCTTTGGGCCCTTCCAGTCTGAACAGGGACTCCTCTGACCTTCCAAGAAGCTCCTCTTGTGTGTCAAGGGCCCATTCGGCTTGTTCAGAGGTCCTTCCGACCTGTCCAGGGACTGAACTGTCTGCTTTGTCACCCTGCCGACATGTTCAGGGGCCCCTCCGACCTGCCCAGGGGCCCCTCCAGTCTGGCTAGGAACTCATCCGGCATGTTCAAGGGCCCTTCCGACCGGCCCAGGGACCGTTTCGGTCTAGTCAGGGGCCCCTCTGACTTGCCCAGGAGCCCCTCCGATCTCCCCAGCGACTCTTCCGGTCGGACTGCGCTGGCTCCTTTGTCGCCCTGCCAACATGCTCAGGGGCCCTTCTACCCACCATGGGGCCCTCCGTGCTGGCTAAAGGCCAATTCGGCATGTTCCGGGTCCCTTCTTAACCACCCAGGGGCCCTTTCGGTCTGGTCAGGGGCCCCTCCGATCTGCACAGGGGCATTTTGAACTTTCCTGGGCCCCTCTGATCTGTCCAGGGGCCATCCAGCCTTCTAAAGGGTCCTTCCGACCTGGCAAGGGATTGCGCTAGCTGCTTTGTCGCCTTGCGACATGCACCGAGGGCCCTCCGACCTGCCCTGGGGCCACTCCGTGCTGACTAGGGGCCCATTCGGCATGTTCAGGGGGCCGTCCTGGCCCACCTGGGGGCCCTTTCGATCTGGTCAGGGCCCCTCTGACCTGCACAGGGACCCTTTGAACTTCCCAGGGGCCCTCTGGGGTCTGTCCAAGGACCCTCCAACCTCATCAGGGGCCCTTATGACCTGGCAAGGGACTGTGCTGGCTGCTTTATCGCCCTGTCGACATGCTCAGGGGCCCCTCGAACTGCCCAGGGGCCCCTCTGTGCTGGCTAGGGGCCCATTCGACGTGTTCAGAGGGCCCTCGGACCCGCTCAGGGGCCCTTTCGGTCTGTCCAGGACCCCTCTGACATGTACAGGGCTCTTTTGAACGTCCAAGGAACCCTCTGGTCTTTCGGAGAGGGTCCTGGTGGCCCTAAAGGGCCTCTGAAGTGCTCTAAACTATCTAAAGACCACGCTTCGCGTGGTAAAGAGCCCAGGATACCGCGCTTCGCGCGGTTTCGTCGGCCCTTTTCGGCTTGCCGAGCGCGCCGAAAAGGGCCCTCCGCCGCCGAAAAGGGCCCTTCTGGCCTACAGGGGGTGCGGCCGCACCCGTCGCCCCCCCCCCCTTGGCTACGTGCCTGGTATACAGTCAATAAAAAAAAACAGCACGAGGAAATGTTTGTGCTTCAAAAACTTCTTAGTGACGTGAGGCCCTGGACCTTTGAACCTTAGTTCTATAAGGTTTCTTAGTTCTATTGGTTAAAATGTGTGAGACATAGCGCATAATATTTCGTTTTTGCGGTTGTATGTAATGTCTTTGTGTTTTTTCCTTCGTTGGCTTCTATGACCTTTTCATTAAATGGTTTCGTTTCTTATTTGTGTTGGCCGTTGACATGCTTTGGCTGTAAAAACGCATGGACACCAGTTTTCTGCATCACTCCCATTGACCATTTCAGGGATGAAGAAACGTCACGAAAAGTGGGTGGCAGTGAAATTTTGATCTCGTCTTGAGTAAAAACCAACACCCCTATGCAAAATTTCTTCGCCGATTTGGGCTCTTCTCGTCTTGGCGAACCTTTGGTCATTACATTTTTTGTATCAACAAGCAAAATATTTTTAGCAAAAGATTTTAGCAAAGACAAAAAAAAATGGCAAAAAAGTGGGGGCATGGCCTCCCCCTGTTCCTACGCCTATGGTCCATTTGCAGGTATGGAAAGCTTTGTGAAATACCAAATATCAATCACAGCAAAATATACCAATTAAATATCAAAATATGATACCTAATTGAGTTGACTGTTAACCATCTAATTCTAATCCATATAGCTTATGATTTTTTTTTTGCACGGCACATTGACACAGTTCACTTTTACAACCATCATATTTGTTATTTTTAAAATTCAAGGCAGAGCCCTATAGATTTAGCTTTCCACAGAGTCAGTGCAGGTTTTTGTGAGTTGATGCCAGGTGGTGACTGGTGTTCATAGTAAGGCATAATAATATATTCCTGACGTTTGGTGGTAGAGGAGTATTTTCTTTTGAGCCCATATTTAAGCAAAAAATATGCATAATACGTAGCGTGTTTTCGGACCAGGAGATATTAGAAAATGTTGTATGAATATGAATATGAAAATGAGGATCAATGAATCAATTAAATTAATCAATGATCAATGAATGAAATTAAATGAAAGAAATGAGGAAAATGAAAATCATATGAACAAAAATGAGGAGGGAATTGCCGTGCCTTAGGCGTAATTTGCAGATGCATCTACCACCGGGTGCATCTAAAGTGATGTTTAAGTCTTTACTCTCACTTTTTGTAGCAACTACATCACAATGTCCTCTTCGGAAATATTTGCTCGCCGATTCATATAGCTATTATTAGCCTTGAGGTCATGCAATTACGCTTAATTTGAACATCTTCCATCGCTATCGCCATATATGCCAACTCTTATTACCATTATTACCATTCTCCATAGGTGTCGATTTATATATTTTTGGGGTGGCTCTCGCCCCCCCCCAATGTTCTGTTCGGCCACCCCAATGGTACCCTCGCCCCCCCCCCCATGGTACCCGCTCGCCCCCCCCCCCCCCCCCTCTCCAATGTGTTTGGCCGCTGACGGATCCAAGAGGAGGCAAAGCGGCCTAGCCTCCCAAACCGTCTGCAATGGGCAACAAATTGACACGTTTCCTATTTAAAAACAAAGTCTACGCAGCTCTTACTAAGACAAGTGTGTTTTAAAACGCCTCTGTAGGTATAAAGATGCGAAATCCGGTTAATTTTGTACATATTCGCAATGTTTGATTTTTCGGTATTTTTTTCCGAAGAAATCGGCTGTTTGAATTTATATTTTTTAATGATTTTTTTAGGGATCAAAAACCAAACTTGTCAAAAATCCGAGATATGTAAATATTTTGTAGCCCTTGTCATTTGCTATCTTCTGACGTTTTTTATTGCATTTTGCTCAAAATATGGACTTTGTATGATCTCCTAAAGTTTAGCTGATTTTTTGTTCGCCAAACTCGTGTGTAGTGACGTCACTAAATTCGTTATATATATTTTTTCGCGCCAAAATTGCTTCATTTATGCACAGAAGACGTAAAATTGGCGTAGGAGAAGGTACCCAAAGTGTCACGTTGATATTGCTATTGCTTTTTTTTAGATATTGCGAAAATTCGTCAGGGAGAGATACCTATTCCCCTCCCCCCCCCCCCCCCCCCCAGTCAATGGCAGGTTAACATTGACGTTTTACTAAGTAAGGGTTCAAAGTAAGGACTCGAGCTTTCTGGCGGATGCAGACCGGCCAAAAACGTTGGTTTGAAGGGTGTCCGACAGAATTCCAAAACTCATGAGATTTCGTCTGTTTTTGCATTATGAATTGATTAAAAATACTGTCCTTTGTACAAGTTGCCTAGAATTTCTTTAAAATGTGTTAGTTTTCAGCCGATTTCGGTGGTTTTGGTAAAGCTATGGCGCTGATAGGCTCCCCTTGGATCCGTCCCTATTCGGCTCCCCCCAATCGTTTTGAAAAATCGACACCGCTGACATTCTCCATTGACATTCTCCATTCTCCGCTGACATTCTCCATTAGTCTCTTTTGAGAAGCACTTACACCACCAGGGGCCTGTTGCTGCCTGTGAGCAAGTCTCTTTTGAGAAGCACTTACACCACCAGGGGCCTGTCGCTGCCTGTGAGCAAGTTACGTCCTCGGTCGTACACCAATGACGTCACCAACGGTCAAAGCCTGTCGCTGCGGCCAGCACAGCGCGGGCTGATGAAAGACATGATACCCGACAGCGACACTGCTCGGGGTCGTACTGGGACTGCTGGTGACACACTGTCCTGACCTCTGACCTCAACTGGACACGCTAGATGATGTTCAGTTGGTGTACCGTGCTAATGGGCTATTCAATACAACTGAATCGACACATTCACGAACAATGTGGTTGCTACTGAATATACAAAATGCACTAATTGTTTTATCGGGGCTTCCGTGCATCATATATCCGAAACTTCTAGCGATTGTTTGACATTATCGCCATTTTTCGTCATCTTGGCAGCATATCACTCCATGTCACACGGAATTAATCACCGACACAACAGGACAAACACGGAATTAATCACGGACACAGGACAAACACGGAATTAATCACGGACACAGGACAAACACTGAATTAATCACGGACACAGGACAAACACGGAATTAATAACGGACACAGGACAAACACGGAATTAAACACGGAATTCATCACGGACATAGGACTAACAAGGAATTAATCACGGGCACAGGACAAACACGAAATTTAACACGGACACAGGATAAACACGAAATTAATCACGGACACAGGACTAACACGGAATTAATCACGGACACAGGACAAACACGGAATTAAACACGGGCACATGATAAACACGGAATTAATCACGGACACAGGACACACTGAATTAATAACGGACACAGGACAAACACGGAATTAAGCACGGACACAGGACAAACACGGAATTAATCACGGACACAGGACAAACACGGAATTAAACACGAACACAGGACAAACACGGAATTAAACACAAACCCAGGACAAACACGGAATGAATCACGGACACAGGATAAACCCGGAATTAAACACGAACACAGGACAAACACGGAATTAAACACAAACCCAGGACAAACACGGAATGAATCACGGACACAGGACAAACACGGAATTAATAACGGACACAGGACAAACACGGAATTAATAACGGACACAGGACAAACACGGAATTAAACACGGACACAGGACAAACACGGAATTAATCACGGACACAGGACAAACACGGAATTAAACACGAACACAGGACAAACACGGAATTACACACAAACCCAGGACAAACCCGGAATTAATCACGGACACAGGACAAACACGGAATTAAACACGGAATTAATCACGGACACAGGATAAACCCGGAATTAATCACAGACACAGGACAAACACGGAATTAAACACGGAATTAATCACGGACACAGGATAAACCCGGAATTAATCACGGACACAGGACAAACACGGAATTAAACACGGAATTAATCACGGACACAGGATAAACCCGGAATTAATCACGGACACAGGACAAACACGGAATTAAACACGAACACAGGACAAACACGGAATTACACACAAACCCAGGACAAACCCGGAATTAATCACGGACACAGGACAAACACGGAATTAAACACGGAATTAATCACGGACACAGGATAAACCCGGAATTAATCACAGACACAGGACAAACACGGAATTAAACACGGAATTAATCACGGACACAGGATAAACCCGGAATTAATCACGGACACAGGACAAACACGGAATTAAACACGGAATTAATCACGGACACAGGACTAACACGGAATTAATCACAGACACAGGACAAACACGGAGTTAATCGCGGATACAGGACAAACACGGAATTAAACACAAACTCGTTGCTTCTGCAGCTCGACGCCCGGGTTTCTTTACGGTATAGGCATAAGTGTCACCTCCACAGTCATTGGAGATTTCAGATACTCTGAGGGTCCCCATAATGAAGCTAAAAAAGACATTCAATGGAAAGATGTTTATAGGGTTTTAACATCACATACGTCATATGCGTCGAATTTTCAAGAAATGTGTAGTGCGGAACAGTATTTGTTATAAAATACTCCTCGGCACGGCACATGCGTATTTTTTAACCCTCTCTCCCGTGCAGGGGGGGGGGGGGGTACCTACGTGACTGTGCTGCTGTGCACTGTGCTGGCGGTTGGTTGGTACGCCCTCCCCGTTGACATTTCGCCCCTAATTAAGATAGAGCTTCGATTCAATAACGAGCGTGTTGCTTGTGATGAGAGGAAGCCGTTGATACTCGATTTTAACCGTCGCCCTAGGGGGGGGGGGGGGGCTGAGAGCCCCCCCCCCCCTGATGTTTTTCTTGAAAAACGTTTTACACATGCGGCGCATCTTGCTGCAATTTGTAGTACCTGAGTCTACAACAATTATACATGTACTGTCAAAATGTGAAGTGTATACGACTATTAGATCGTGGCCTATGACCTTTTCGTCAAGGTCATGTCAGACCCCAAAGGGCCATTGACCTGACCCCAAAGGTCACCAGTTGACCTAGATACGCAAAATAGGATGCCTTTGGATTTCCCTTATGACCGGCAACACGTTGCTTTTTACCGTGTCTCTCTATCTCTCTTTGTTCGGACTCTGAAGGAAATAGGTCACCTTGAAAAAGTCTTGAAATTTGGCCATACGGGGTATTTTGAGCTGAAAAAAACGAATATGGCATTTGTTTGGACGATAGATGGATATCCGTCGAGAAACAGACATGTTTCTCTTTTCTCCTTCATGGCCTTACAAAACTATATGACAATGTATGACGTCATGCATATGGTAGCTTGGATATGGAAGCTACTGCACACAATAATGGCGAACTGTAGGCATATATACGCAGGCTGCATGTAACGTAAACAACCGTTGTGAAGTTTCGCGGACCTGAAACAGTCTTCCAAAAGTGGCCCACTAGTCCTGTGTCGAAATTACTTAGCGTAGCGAGGTAATTACTTCACCACAACGCATTTTTCAATCTGCTCTATAAGTCTGCTATTTCAGTTCAAACCCCCATGTTTAAGGTGAACTATTGCCTTTAGCGCTGTACGGAGAAAATCACCGATCGAGGTCGCCTTTAGCGTTGTACGGAGAAAATCACCGATCGAGGTCGTTATAGTTAGCCTGGTTCAGTTTTAATGGTGCATGCTGCGATATAATGATACCAAAGCATCGTTAAAAATATACACCGTACCTGTTCCGGCACGGTAGTAGGATGTATTCAGTCGCTCTAATTGCCAGCAGTGCTGTTTCCCCCCCCCCCCCCCAAAAAAAAAAATACCAGCTTTGTGACTTTGGCATACAAATAAGTAACCTTAAGTTTTTCAAAGATTCGCAAGATAAACGGTCTCTTACTTATTTAAAGACAGTCGCAAAATGTACAATTCTATCAGGTACAATTCATCGAGCTATAACTGACGTACGGGATACACATGTTTTTGCTTTGCTCAGTTTCAATACATTCAAATTACGTACCATGCACCGAACAATGTAAGTGAGCACATATGCGTTTATTCTCGAGTATGTCGAAAATACTCCAATACAATGCAACGATGTCATCGTAACGCAAGTAGTACACATGCTTTTCTTTCTCGTTGCATTACTTTGGATGACAACATGCGTGGTAACATTTTTATCTTTGTTTTCCAAAATAAATTTTGGTTTGGAATGCCTTTCTCGTAGGCATGGGATCGCTTCATGCATCTTGATATGGCCTTTCGTTTTGATATCAAACGAAACATGCAAATTTTTCGACTTCGCGTTTCTTGCTTTGTACGGAAGCGAGCGAGAATCGGTATCGGGAGCGGAGGCCTGGGACGAGCGAGAGTCGGTACCGGGAGCGGAGGCCTGGGACGAGTGAGAGTCGGCACCGGGAGCGGAGGCCTGGGACGAGCGAGGTACCGGGAGCGGAGGCCTGGGACGAGCGAGAGTCGGTACCGGGATCGGAGGCCTGGGACGAGCGAGAGTCGGTACCGGGAGCGGAGGCCTGGGACGAGCGAGGGTCGGTACCGGGAGCGGAGGCCTGGGACGAGCGAGGGCCGGTACCGGGAGCGGAGGCATGGGACGAGCGAGAGTCGGTACCGGGAGCGGAGGCCTGGGACGAGCGAGAGTCGGTACCGGGAGCGGAGGCCTGGGACGAGCGAGGGTCGGTACCGGGATCGGAGGCCTGGGACGAGCGAGGGCCGGTACCGGGAGCGGAGGCATGGGACGAGCGAGAGTCGGTACCGGGAGCGGAGGCCTGGGACGAGCGAGGGCCGGTACCGGGAGCGGAGGCATGGGACGAGCGAGGGCCGGTACCGGGAGCGGAGGCATGGGACGAGCGAGAGTCGGTACCGGGAGCGGAGGCCTGGGACGAGCGAGGGTCGGTACCGGGATCGGAGGCCTGGGACGAGCGAGGGCCGGTACCGGGAGCGGAGGCATGGGACGAGCGAGAGTCGGTACCGGGAGCGGAGGCCTGGGACGAGCGAGGGTCGGTACCGGAATCGGAGGCCTGGGACGAGCGAGGGCCGGTACCGGGAGCGGAGGCATGGGACGAGCGAGAGTCGGTACCGGGAGCGGAGGCCTGGGACGAGCGAGGTGGAACAGGATGACGTATTTGATTTGTTTATTAACAGAGCAGTGCCATGATTCAAGCACGATAATGCTTTTGCACTGTTACTGACATATTTTTGCTTTATTTTGTATGTTTTAACAGCAATAAACTGATGATGATGCTGATGATGACCGGGAGCGGAGGTCTGGGACGAGCGAGGGCCGGTACCGGGAGCAGAGGTCTGGGACGAGCGAGGGTCGGTACCAGGAGCGGAGGCCTGGGACGAGCGAGGTACCAGGAGCGGAGGCCTGGGACGAGCGAGGGCCGGTACCGGGAGCAGAGGTCTGGGACGAGCGAGGGTCGGTACCAGGAGCGGAGGCCTGGGACGAGCGAGGTACCAGGAGCGGAGGCCTGGGACGAGCGAGGGCCGGTACCGGGAGCAGAGGTCTGGGACGAGCGAGGGTCGGTACCAGGAGCGGAGGCCTGGGACGAGCGAGGTACCAGGATCGGAGGCCTGGGACGAGCGAGGGTCGGTACCGGGAGCAGAGGTCTGGGACGAGCGAGGGTCGGTACCAGGAGCGGAGGCCTGGGACGAGCGAGGTACCGGGAGCGGAGGCATGGGACGAGCGAGGGCCGGTACCGGGATCGGAGGCCTGGGACGAGCAAGGGTCGGTACCGGGAGCAGAGGTCTGGGACGAGCGAGGGTCGGTACCAGGAGCGGAGGCCTGGGACGAGCGAGGTACCGGGAGCGGAGGCATGGGACGAGCGAGGGCCGGTACCGGGATCGGAGGCCTGGGACGAGCGAGGGTCGGTACCGGGAGCAGAGGTCTGGGACGAGCGAGGGTCGGTACCAGGAGCGGAGGCCTGGGACGAGCGAGGTACCGGGAGCGGAGGCATGGGACGAGCGAGGGCCGGTACCGGGATCGGAGGCCTGGGACGAGCGAGGGTCGGTACCGGGAGCAGAGGTCTGGGACGAGCGAGGGTCGGTACCGGGATCGGAGGTCTGGGACGAGCGAGGGTCGGTACCGGGATCGGAGGCCTGGGACGAGCGAGGGTCGGTACCGGGAGCAGAGGTCTGGGACGAGCGAGGGCCGGTACCGGGAGCGGAGGCCTGGGACGAGCGAGAGTCGGTACCGGGAGCGGAGGTCTGGGACGAGCGAGGGTCGGTACCGGGAGCGGAGACCTGGGACGAGTGAGGGCCGGTACCGGGAGTGGAGGCCTGGGACGAGCGAGAGTCGGTACCGGGAGCGGAGACCTGGGACGAGTGAGAGTCGGTACCGGGAGCGGAGGCCTGGGACGAGCGAGGTACCGGGAGCGGAGGCCTGGGACGAGCGAGTGTCGGTACCGGGAGCGGAGGCCTGGGACGAGCGAGGTACCGGGAGCGGAGGCATGGGACGAGCGAGGGCCGGTACCGGGATCGGAGGCCTGGGACGAGCGAGGGTCGGTACCGGGAGCAGAGGTCTGGGACGAGCGAGGGTCGGTACCGGGAGCGGAGGTCTGGGACGAGCGAGGGTCGGTACCGGGATCGGAGGCCTGGGACGAGCGAGGGCCGGTACCGGGAGCGGAGGCATGGGACGAGCGAGAGTCGGTACCGGGAGCGGAGGCCTGGGACGAGCGAGGGTCGGTACCGGGATCGGAGGCTTGGGACGAGCGAGGGTCGGTACCGGGAGCGGAGGTCTGGGACGAGCGAGGGTCGGTACCGGGAGCGGAGGCCTGGGACGAGCGAGGGTCGGTACCGGGAGCGGAGGTCTGGGACGAGCGAGTGTCGGTACCGGGAGCGGAGGCCTGGGACGAGCGAGGGTCGCTGTTTCTTGAATCGGAGTCCATGGCAAGATCAGGTGAGTCGGCCGGATTCGTGTCTGAGTCGTTATTTGAACAGCCATTCTTAGGGCGATTTTGTCCGTCGCTGAAAGAAAAAACAGTCAACCAAAGCGCAAGCGAAAGAACACGAAGACTAAGCGAAGAGAACAGCGGAAAAGGTGACCAATAAAACTCTAAGTCTTCAGAAAATATCGACCGCCTTGTTGCTTCGCAGGCGCGGGAGGAGCAACTTGTGCAGTGTATGTACAGATCTAGACTATTTATAGCTGTTTTTTGCTCACGAGATAGAATGCACTACTTGCCCATTCGGTCAATCGTCACATACCTATTCAGATACTTGATAAAGCTCCTACTAGAAAAAAAAACACATTTGGTGGGAACGTACTCTCCTGACTGGGATGCAATACATTCGTCGCCAAAATTCAACGCCCATGCTTAGATGTCGACTCTCCTGTGCACAGGCATCTCCTGTGTACAGATCTCTCCTGTACACAGATATATCCTGTGCACAGATATCTCCTGTACACAGATATCTCCTGTGTACATATCTCTCCTGTGTACAGATCTCTCCTGTGTACAGATATCTCCTGTGTACAGATATCTCCTGTTCACAGATATCTCCTGTACACAGATATCTCCTGTACACAGATATCTCCTGTACACAGATATCTCCTGTGTACAGATATCTCCTGTGCACAGATATCTCCTGTACACAGATATCTCCTGTACTAAGATATCTCCTGTGCACAGATATATCCTGTACACAGATATCTCCTGTGCACACATCTCTCCTGTGTACATATCTCTCCTGTGCACATATCTCTCCTGTACACAGATATCTCCTGTGTACAGATCTCTCCTGTGCACAGATATCTCCTGTACACAGATATCTCCTGTACACAGATATCTCCTGTGCACAGATATCTCCTGTACACAGATATCTCCTGTACACAGGTATCTCCTGTGTACAGATATCTCCTGTGCACAGATCTCTCCTGTGCACACATCTCTCCTGTGCACACATATCTCCTGTACACAGATATCTCCTGTGCACAGATATCTCCTGTACACAGATATCTCCTGTACACAGATATCTCCTGTGCACAGGTATCTCCTGTACACAGATATCTCCTGTACACAGATATCTCCTGTACACAGATATCTCCTATACTAAGATATCTCCTGTGCACATATATCTCCTGTGTACATATCTCTCCTGTGCACAGATCTCTCCTGTGCACAGATATCTCCTGTACACAGATATCTCCTGTGTACAGATATCTCCTGTGTACAGATCTCTCCTGTACTAAGATATATCCTGTGCACATATATCTCCTGTGTACATATCTCTCCTGTGCACAGATCTCTCCTGTGCACAGATATCTCCTGTGCACAGATATCTCCTGTGTACAGATATCTCCTGTACTAAGATATCTCCTGTGCACAGATATCTCCTGTGCACAGGTATCTCCTGTGTACAGATATCTCCTGTACACAGATATCTCCTGTACTAAGATATCTCCTGTGCACAGATATATCCTGTGCACAGATCTCTCCTGTACACAGGTATCTCCTGTGTACATATATCTCCTGTGTACAGATCTCTCCTGTGCACAGGCATCTCCTGTGTACATATCTCTCCTGTACACAGATATCTCCTGTACACAGATATCTCCTGTACACAGATATCTCCTGTACACAGATATCTCCTGTACACAGATATCTCCTGTGTACATAACTCTCCTGTGTACAGATATCTCCTGTGCGCAGATTTCTCCTGGGCACAGATATCTCCTGTACACAGATATCTCCTGTGCACAGATATCTCCGGTACACAGATATCTCCTGCACACAGATATCTCCTGTGTACAGATATCTCCTGTACACAGATATCTCCTGTACTAAGATATCTCCTGTACTAAGATATCTCCTGTACTAAGATATCTCCTGTACACAGATATCTCCTGGGCACAGATATCTCCTGTACACACATCTCTCCTGGGCACAGATATCTCCTGTACACACATCTCTCCTGTGCACACATCTCTCCTGTGCACAGATATCTCCTGTGCACAGATCTCTCCTGTGCACAGATCTCTCCTGTGTACAGATCTCTCCTGTGCACAGATATCTCCTGTACACAGATATCTCCTGGGCACAGATATCTCCTGTACACACATCTCTCCTGGGCACAGATATCTCCTGTACACACATCTCTCCTGTGCACACATCTCTCCTGTGCACAGATATCTCCTGTACACACATCTCTCCTGTGCACACATCTCTCCTGTGCACAGATATCTCCTGTGCACAGATATCTCCTGTACACAGATATCTCCTGTACACAGATATCTCCTGTGTACAGATCTCTCCTGTGCACACATCTCTCCTGTGCACAGATATCTCCTGTTCACAGATCTCTCCTGTGCACAGATCTCTCCTGTGTACAGATCTCTCCTGTGCACAGATATCTCCTGTACACAGATATCTCCTGTACACAGATATCTCCTGTACACACATCTCTCCTGTGCACACATCTCTCCTGTGCACAGATATCTCCTGTTCACAGATCTCTCCTGTGCACAGATCTCTCCTGTGTACAGATCTCTCCTGTGCACAGATATCTCCTGTACACAGATATCTCCTGGGCACAGATATATCCTGTACACACATCTCTCCTGGGCACAGATATCTCCTGTACACACATCTCTCCTGTGCACACATCTCTCCTGTGTACATATCTCCCCTGTGCACACATCTCTCCTGTGCACACATCTCTCCTGTGCACAGATATCTCCTGTTCACATATCTCTCCTGTGCACAGATCTCTCCTGTGTACAGATCTCTCCTGTGTACAGATCTCTCCTGTGCACAGATATCAAGGTTGGGACCAGAACTCCGAGAGTGCAGCGCCGTACAGCAGTGGTCAGCCGGACCCAAGTCCTCCGGTCGGTCTCGGCGCCCTCACCTGTTTTTCCACTGTCTACGACCCTCAATTTTATCGATTTCGACGGCCCCAAGTGCTGGCAAATCGTGGACCAATGGCTGCAGAGCTCTCTGAGCGTCCGCCAATCAGCATCGGCGACACAGCCGTCCGTCATCGACCGCGCTGTACAGGTAATGGCCTGAGCCTTGCTACCGCCGGAGCCACCACCGCTCTACCGCCGGAGCCACCACCGCTCCCGCTACCGCCGCCCCCGCCACCGCCGCCGCGGCCACCGAGGCGGTCGGAGCTTGTTGAGCTCACAAATCGGGTCTGATCGGACGGTAAATGATTGGCGCGGCCAGCCTGAGTCGGCTTATGCCCGACTCAGACTAAGCGCCGGCTCAGGTGCGCGACCAGCACCTGAGCCGGCGCTTCAGGCGGCTCAGGTGACGTCATCAGGCGGGGACGGCGACTGACGCACAGGTGGAAAAATCGACGAAAACTTGGTGGTTGTTTATGGAGACTTGAACTCGCGCTATTTTAAGAACACACGGAAGGTATATCTCGTAAACAGTGGTGTAACTTTATGAAATCAGTGGGGGGGGGGGGGGGGGGGGCAACGGCCGAATGCTCAAATTGAAACTAAATGTCCAATACTATGTATATATATATAATATAAAGTATAATTATTATATAATACACCTATTATTAAACTATTACAATTTTTACAATTATCGAGTCGTTTTGTCCGTTTCATGCAGGACAAATAAAAAAATTGCCCCTAATTTTTATATTTCAGCCCATAAAATTGACAAATTACTAGTTAAATGAAATTGATCTTTCAGTCATTCGTTTTTTGAAGGACAGCAACACAATTGCAAATCCGTAAAAGTTAAATTATCGCCATGACTGGCCAATACAAAATGCATCTAAAAAAGCACGTTGTCCATAGTGACCATACATAATCCTCACATGACAGCCGGAGCCAGCATAATTTAACTGACTCTGACTTAAACTTCGGCAAAAATTACCGACTCCCATCAACTCAGATTCCGACTCCGAGTCTGCAAGACTGCTTCCGACCGACCAATGGCTCTCTCAGCTCGGCTACGGGCTCTCCAGAATGACCCGAGAGCCCTCTCAGACTGGCACAGGGTCCTCTTAGACACTGGCTCGGACAATGGCCCTCTTAGCCAAGCGTAAGGCCTTCTCAGACCGGACGGTGGTCATCTCTGGTCGACCGATGATCCTCTCAAAGAAGCGGAGAGTCCTCTCTTAGGGGCTTAGGACTCTCTTAGGCCAGAACAGCGCCCCCTACCCTGGGACGATTGAGGGTCCTTTCTGACTGGCAAACGGACCTTTCAGACAGGCATAGGGCTCTCTCAGGCCTGACAAAGGTCATTTCAGAACGACAAGGAACCTAACGCTCCAAGGCCGTGGAAAATATCGTATCATACCAACTGAGGACCCTCTCAAACCGCCGGGCTCTTTCCGGCCTAGACAATGGCCCTCTAAGGTCAGCCTGGGGCCCGCTCAGGCCTGGTAAGAGCCACTCGAGCCGACCGATCGTCCCCTCAAGTCGACCGAGAGCCCCTAAGGCCGACAAAGTGTGCCTGTGGGGCACAGGCACACTGGAGACCTCTACAGGCCGACCAAGAGCCACTCAGGCCGACTGAGGCCCCCTCAGGCCGGCAGGGGAACCCTCAGGCCGAACAATGGCTCTTTAGGCCGACTAGGACCCCTCAGGCGGACGAAGGACTCCCTCAAGTCGATGGGGTGCCCCCTCAGGCCGACCGAGTTCCCTCCAGGCCCAACGAGGCCCGCTCAGGCTGACCAAGGGCTCCTCAGGTTAACCAAGGACCCACTCAGGCCGACCTCGGTTAACCTCCTGGAGGGGCCATGGTCCCCTAGGGTCCCCTGGCCACGATAGCCCGATGCCCTTTGATGGCTCGATCCCCTCGATGTTCCTCCGTATCAAACGTATTATTTTAGCACGGATGTTGGATATTTGGGATATTGCAATATCAGGGAGCCAAAAAGGCTGCATTTGCTATCCCATATAAGCCCTATTCCAGGCAAACAATAAATGTACAACAAATTCCATTCAACACCATTTAAATAGAGCCAAACGATGGTTAATTGTCCATGTTCCCCCTCCGCTATTCGCTAACCTGAACGCTTGAACCTTGTATCTACGAACTTGTTAGCAGAAGACAATCCATGGCCCGTAATTACACGTGGTCGCGGATAAATCCTTTAAAGCGTGGACGTTTAGACATGTTCTTCGTTAGCGATGACCTTTTGAATTATGTGTCAGATGTCGAAATGTTGCCAGGATATCGTACAGACCATAACATAATAACCTTATCAATGCAAAGTAAAAATCAAAGAGGAAATGGTATCTGGAAATTTGATATTTCACATTTAACAGACGAAGATTATATTAAAACAGTAAAATCTTGCATCGGCGACACAGTCCGACAATACGCGGTCCCTGTATATGATAACGTAGTGTATAATGATGATAAGTATTATAAATCCATACAACTAACAATAAACGACTGCCTTTTCTATGACACTTTTATTATGATGATCAGAGGAGATACAGTTAAGTTTTCTAAACAAAAAGCAAAACGCATAAGGACAACAGAAGCGAAGTTAATGGCCGAAATTACTGAAGCAGAAAAAATTTACATCATCAGGCCTTCAAAGTGATGCTACTCAACTAAACATAATCAAAACCAAACTTGAAGAGCTAAGACGTCCAATTATTGACGGACTGATTGTTCGGTCGCCTTGCATGAGCATGGGGAGAGAAATTCGAAGTATTTTTTATCTTTAGAGAAAAGAGACTATAACAAGAAATGCATTCAATATATCAATGACGGGAATGACATAATTTCAAAGGCGGATGTAATAATTGAAAACTTCTCGAATATTTTGCCAAATAAATATAATTCCAGGGATAGCAATACGCCAGATCCTTCATTCATAGCAAATCATATAACAAATAGGCTAGATTCAAACAATAGGACGGAACTCGACGCGGATATAACAATGTTGGAATTAACTAGTGCATTAAACTATGAAAAAAGGCAAGACTCCCGGTTCAAATGGCTTCCCAGTCGAATTCTTCCGTTGTTTTTGGTCAGAAATAGGCCCATTTCTGTACCGGGCAGTTAGAACCTCGTTGACTGAAGGTTACGAGATTCCTTCTCACCGTGAGGGCATCATTACACTTATCCATAAGAAAGGGAAATCACCTCATACTTATAAGGATGGAGACCAATTACATTGTTAAATTCAGACTATAAGATTATATCAACCGCAATCGCCATGAGACTTAAAAAGGTAATGCCAAAGTTAATTAGCCCAGCGCAAACAGCCTACACTTCCGGCCGGTATATTGGAGAAAATACAAGGTTTGTGCTTAATATAATTAACTGGACTAATAACAATAAAAAGCCAGGGATGATAATAGCCGCTGATTTTTAAGCGGCTCTCGAGTCAGTCGATTGGGATTATTTCAGATTAGTCATTAGCGAGCTTAACTTTGGCCCAAAACTGAGAGCATTAATAGACCAAATATTTTTAAATACTAAAAATCAATCACGTATTCTACTAAACGGATATCTCGGCAAAAAAATACATCTAGAACGTGTCATAAGGCAGGGAGACCCAGCCTCAGGATACCTATTCAACATAGCAGTTGCTGTATTGGCTGAACAAGTTGCGAAGTCTAATCAATTGACTGGAATACAAATAAATCAGAATCAAGAAATAAGAATAAGTAAATACGCCGACGATACAATTATATTTGTAGACGGAACTGAACGTTTAATCACAGGAGCTGTCAAGGGGCTAGTCACTTTCGGCAATCACTCTGGTTTTAAAATAAACCTTGAAAAAACCGCAGGTATGTCAGTAGGGACATTAGCGGATCAGATTAGTACAGAACATAGCATACAATTTGTGGATGAGCCGACAGTTCTGGGAATAAAAATAGACCGAAACGGTACAAATGTGACGGAACGTAACATGCTACTCAAAATGCCTGCATTAAAAAATGAATTGGAACAGTGGAAAAGACGTAACCTTACACCAATTGGAAGAATATGTATAGTCAAGGCTTTGTTACTATCTAAACTTGTACATTTATTCATCGCACTTCCTAACCCTTCAAGTAAATGTATACAAGAACTAGAGAGGCTTCTATTTGCATTAATTTGGGGTCATAAAAAAAGATAAGATAAAACGTACTAAACTAGTACAAAGCCAATCGAAAGACGGTTTAAACATGGTGCATATAGTCATTTATCAAATGTATGAAACCCACGTGGTTGAAACGATTGGCAACATCACGTGCCGACTGGACACTACTCGCTACACAGGAACTTCCAGACATCGAATTGTTGTTAACGTACGGATGTGGGAAGTTGCAACAGATACAAAGCAAGTTATCAAACCCTTTCTATATAGATATCATCGATTCTTTGATAAAGTTCAATCGCGAATATAAACCATGTAACGAGGAAATTATATCTGAGAAAATATGGTTTTCAGATTGGACAAAATATTCAACAAAAATAGTTAGAAGTTGGAACGAACGAGGATTACGCTTCATAGGAGACTTATATAACTCAAACACAGGAACAATTTATTACAAGCAAGAAGTAGAAAATATGTATGGAATTAGTATGACGTTCTTATGCTACGAAACCTTAGTGCGAAGTCTGCCGCAGGATATACGTAGAAGTATTGACAAGACGCTGATAAATAAACCAAACATACCATATAAAATAAACTTAGTATTGAATAACAAAAAGTTCTCAAAGCAAGCTTATAATGCGTTTATTTCGAACGCTTCAACACAAAATAACAATACCAGCGAACGTCTGCGAGCAAAATGTGTGGCAGATATAAGTAATTACACGGAAGGAAGTTTAGATAATGTTAGTGCTGCAACTACCTCCACTTATCTTCTATACCTTCATTTTCGAATAATAAATAGAATTAACGCAACTAATAAATATTTGAAAACAATACATATAAAACAATCAAGTAACTGTAGATTCTGTGAAACAGCTATTGAAACCATTAGCCATCTCTTTTGGCACTGTCCCAAAACTCAACTGTTCATTAAGGAAATACTATCACATTTAAGGACAACATACCAAGTCAGAATAAATATAAATGCATTTAACTGGTTTTTCCTTGTTGAAACGTCCAACTTAGAAGCCCTTATAATATCATTATGTAAGGCCTGTATACATAAAGCACGATTAATGTCAACTCAACCAAGTATACAAATCATGATGCAATCGCTATAGGTCGAAATAAAAAAAAAAATATTACGTTGCCAAAGCGAATGGCAGTTTAGATAAATTCGAGCAGAAATGGGAACGGCTGAGGCAAGTGTTTGAATGAAGGGTTAGTAAAGTTATTAACTTTTCATTCATGCTTTCATTTCATTTAATTCATGCGCTATGCTTTGTTGGCATCAACCAGTTGTGACTATGGGGTGGGCCTGTGCTGCTTCCGGGCGTGTGATTCATGCGCCTACAACGAAACACACACACACACACACACACACACACACACACACACACACACACACACACACACACACACACACACACACACACACACACACACACACACACACACACACACACACACACACACACACACACACACACACACACACACACACACACACACACACACACACACACACACACACACACACACACACACACACACACACATACACACACACACACACACACACACACACACACACACACGCACACGCACACGCACACGCACACGCACACGCACACGCACACGCACACGCACACGCACACGCACACGCACACGCACACGCACACGCACACGCACACGCACACGCACACGCACACGCACACGCACACGCACACGCACACGCACACGCGCGGCGCGGGGTCCACCGATGCCGCCGATGAGGCGTTTGATGTTGTGTGGATGATTGTATGTTTTGAAGTGTTTTCTATGTTAAAAAGTGCACAGCTGATCCGTGTCATGTGTAATTTGTATATGTGTATGAATGTATGCTAAAATACACCACCGCCGGAAGCCGGATAAAGTGAGACAAAAAAAATATTTGCTACCAACTTATCCATTATATAATAATATAAAAAGTAGTCTCAGATGGAATCACAATGCTCTTATATAAGATGGATATATTATGGAATACTCCTAAGATGGAATCACATCTTGATGTAATGAAATACGTAACATTCATAGCAGAACAATTTGTACGAGTAGTCCTCAAAATTTTAGAAGGGCAGAAAATTTGAAAAACATTGGGGGGGGGGGGGGGGGCGGAGCACCATTGGGAGGAGGAGGGGGAGGGGTCAGCTCAGCATGGGGGGGGGGGCTCCCAAAGAGATATAAATTTCTGCCCCTGCTCATAAAATTTCCCAAAAATGGCAAGTCAGAGACAAAGAGCATCTGAAAGAGGAGCACTCAAACAGCTTTTGGTCGCCTTCGATAATACATTCTGTGTTGTTTTAATTCGGCTAAATTCCAAAGTTTCCATGATTACAGGATCTGCAATGATTTATAGGTGGCCACCTTGCGATAGATCATGATTGTGCAAGCCTTCTGTAGCCCCTCAACACCTTCCCAGGCGTCCAAGTCTTTGCCCGCATCTCTGGCGATTTGACGAAGTTGTCGTCTTCCCTGGTCCGGACGCTGGTTAGCCGGCCCATGCTTTGCTTCCCTTCCACCATGGTTCGGTGGCTTGGCATCGCCTGACCACCTGAGTAACATAACCACCTGAGTAAAACCTGAGTGAGCCTGGTCGGCAACTTCAATCCATGGTTCTGTGGCTTGGCATCACCTGAGTGAGCCTGGTAGGCAACTTCAATCCATGATTCTGCGGCTTAGCATCACCTGAGTGAGCCTGGTCGGCAACTTCAATCCATGGTTCTGTGGCTTGGCATGACATGAGTGAGCCTGGTCGGCAACTTCAATCCATGGTTCTGTGGCTTGGCATAACATGAGTGAGCCTGGTCGGCAACTTCAATCCATGGTTCTGTGGCTTGGCATAACCTGAGTGAGCCTGGTCGGCAACTTCAATCTATGGTTCTGTGGCTTGGCATAACCTGAGTGAGCCTGGTCGGCAACTTCAATCCATGGTGCTGTGGCTTGGCATCACCTGAGTGAGCCTGGTCGGCAACTTCAATCCATGGTTCTGTGGCTTGGCATAACCTGAGTGAGCCTGGTCGGCAACTTCAATCCATGGTTCTGTGGCTTGGCATCACCTGAGTGAGCCTGGTCGGCAACTTCAATCTATGGTTCGGTGGCTTGGTATAACCTGAGTGAGCCTGGTCGGCAACTTCAATCCATGGTTTTGTGGCTTGGCATAACATGAGTGAGCCTGGTAGGCAACTTCAATCCATGGTTCTGTGGCTTGGCATCACCTGAGTGAGCCTGGTCGGCAACTTCAATCCATGGTTCTGTGGCTTGGCCTCATCTGAGTGAGCCTGGTCGGCAACTTCAATCCATGGTTATGTGGCTTGGCATAACATGAGTGAGCCTGGTCGGCAACTTCAATCCATGGTTCTGTGGTGGCTTGGCATCACCTGAGTGAGCCTGGTCGGCAACTTCAATCCATGGTTCTGTGGCTTGGCATAATATGAGGGAGCCTGGTCGGCAACTTCAATCCATGGTTCTGTGGCTTGGCATCACCTGAGTGAGCCTGGTCGGCAACTTCAATCCATGGTTCTGTGGCTTGGCATCACCTGAGTGAGCCTGGTCGGCAACTTCAATCCATGGTTCTGTGGCTTGGCATCACCTGAGTGAGCCTGGTCGGCAACTTCAATCCATGGTTCTGTGGCTTGGCATAACATGAGTGAGCCTGGTCGGCAACTTCAATCCATGGTTCTGTGGCTTGGCATAACATGAGTGAGCCTGGTCGGCAACTTCAATCCATGGTTCTGTGGTGGCTTGGCATCACCTGAGTGAGCCGGGTCGGCAACTTCAATCCCTGGTTCTGTGGCTTGGAATCACCTGAGTGAGCCTGGTCGGCAACTTCAATCCATGGTTCTGTGGCTTGGCATCACCTGAGTGAGCCTGGTCGGCAACTTCAATCCATGGTTCTGTGGCTTGGCATCACATGAGTGAGCCTGGTCGGCAACTTCAATCCATGGTTCTGTGGCTTGGCATCACCTGAGTGAGCCTGGTCGGCAACTTCAATCCATGGTTCTGTGGCTTGGCATCACCTGAGTGAGCCTGGTCGGCAACTTCAATCCATGGTTCTGTGGCTTGGCATAACATGAGTGAGCCTGGTCGGCAACTTCAAGCCATGGTTCTGTGGCTTGGCATCACCTGAGTGAGCCTGGTCGGCAACTTCAATCCATGGTTCTGTGGCTTGGCATAACATGAGTGAGCCTGGTCGGCAACTTCAATTCATGGTTCTGTGGCTTGGCATGACATGAGTGAGCCTGGTCGGCAACTTCAATCCATGGTTCTGTGGTGGCTTGGCATCACCTGAGTGAGCCTGGTCGGCAACTTCAATCCATGGTTCTGTGGCTTGGAATCACCTGAGTGAGCCTGGTCGGCAACTTCAATCCATGGTTCTGTGGCTTGGAATCACCTGAGTGAGCCTGGTCGGCAACTTCAATCCATGGTTCTGTGGCTTGGCATAACATGAGTGAGTCTGGTCGGCAACTTCAATCCATGGTGCTGTGGCTTGGCATCACCTGAGTGAGCCTGGTCGGCAACTTCAATCCATGGTTCTGTGGCTTGGCATCACCTGAGTGAGCCTGGTCGGCAACTTCAATTCATGGTTCTGTGGCTTGGCATAACATGAGTGAACCTGGTCGGCAACTTCAATCCATGGTTCTGCGGCTTGGCATCACCTGAGTGAGCCTGGTCGGCAACTTCAATCCATGGTTCTGTGGCTTGGCATCACCTGAGTGAGCCTGGTCGGCAACTTCAATCCATGGTTCTGCGGCTTGGCATCACCTGAGTGAGCCTGGTCGGCAACTTCAATCTATGGTTCGGTGGCTTGGCATCACCTGAGTGAGCCTGGTCGGCAACTTCAATGCATGGCTATGTGGCTTGGCATCACCTGAGTGAGCCTGGTCGGCAACTTCAATCCATGGTTCTGTGGCTTGGCATCACCTGAGTGAGCCTGGTCGGCAACTTCAATCCATGGTTCTGTGGCTTGGCATCACCTGAGTGAGCCTGGTCGGCAACTTCAATGCATGGTTATGTGGCTTGGCATCACCTGAGTGAGCCTGGTCGGCAACTTCAATCCATGGTTCTGTGGCCTGGCATAACCTGAGTGAGCCTGGTCGGCAACTTCAATCCATGGTTCTGTGGCTTGGCATCACCTGAGTGAGCCTGGTCGGCAACTTCAATCCATGGTTATGTGGCTTGGAATCACCTGAGTGAGCCTGGTCGGCAACTTCAATCCATGGTTCTGTGGCTTGGCATCACCTGAGTGAGCCTGGTCGGCATCTTCAATCCATGGTTCTGTGGCTTGGCATCACCTGAGTGAGCCTGGTCGACAACTTCAATCCATGGTTCTGTGGCTTGGCATAACATGAGTGAGCCTGGTCGGCAACTTCAATCCATGGTTCTGCGGCTTGGCATCACCTGAGTGAGCCTGGTCGGCAACTTCAATCCATGGTTCTGTGGCTTGGCATAACCTGAGTGAGCCTGGTTGGCAACTTCAATCCATGGTTCTGTGGCTTGACATAACCTGAGTGAGCCTGGTCGGCAACTTCAATACATGGTTCTGTGGCTTGGCATCACCTGAGTGAGCCTGGTCGGCAACTTCAATCCATGGTGCTGTGGCTTGGCATCACCTGAGTGAGCCTGGTCGGCAACTTCAATCCATGGTTCTGTGGTGGCTTGGCATCACCTGAGTGAGCCTGGTCGGCAACTTCAATCCATGGTGCTGTGGCTTGGCATCACCTGAGTGAGCATGGTCGGCAACTTTAATCCATGGTTCTGTGGCCTGGCATAACATGAGTGAGCCTGGTCGGCAACTTCAATCCATGGTTCTGTGGCTTGACATAACCTGAGTGAGCCTGGTCGGCAACTTCAATCCATGGTTCTGTGGCTTTACATAACCTGAATGAGCCTGGGCGGCAACTTCAATTCATGGTGCTGTGGCTTGGCATCACCTGAGTGAGCCTGGTCGGCTACTTCAATTCATGGTGCTGTGGCTTGGCATCACCTGAGTGAGCCTGGTCGGCAACTTCAATCCATGGTTCTGTGGCCTGGCATAACATGAGTGATCCTGGTCGGCAACTTCAATCCATGGTTCTGTGGCTTGACATAACCTGAGTGAGCCTGGTCGGCAACTTCAATCCATGGTTCTGTGGCTTGACATAACCTGAGTGAGCCTGGTCGGCAACTTCAATTCATGGTGCTGTGGCTTGGCATCACCTGAGTGAGCCTGGTCGGCAACTTCAATCCATGGTTCTGTGGCTTGGCATCACATGAGTAAGCCTGGTCGGCAACTTCAATCCATGGTTCTGTGGCTTGGCATAACATGAGTGAGCCTGGTCGGCAACTTCAATCCATGGTTCTGTGGCTTGGCATAACCTGAGTGAGCCTGGTCGGCAACTTCAATCTATGGTTCTGTGGCTTGGCATAACCTGAGTGAGCCTGGTCGGCAACTTCAATCCATGGTGCTGTGGCTTGGCATCACCTGAGTGAGCCTGGTCGGCAACTTCAATCCATGGTTCTGTGGCTTGGCATCACCTGAGTGAGCCTGGTCGGCAACTTCAATCCATGGTGCTGTGGCTTGGCATAACATGAGTAAGCCTAGTCGGCAACTTCAATCCATGGTTCTGTGGCTTGGCATCACCTGAGTGAGCCTGGTTGGTAACTTCAATCCATGGTTCTGTGGCTTGGCATCACCTGAGTGAGCCTGGTCGGCAACTTCAATACATGGTTCTGTGGCCTGGCATAACCTGAGTGAGCCTGGCCAGCAACTTCAATCCATGGTTATGTGGCTTGGAATAACCTGAGTAAGCCTGGTTGGCAACTTCAATCCATGGTGCTGTGGCTTGGCATAACCTGAGTAAGCCTGGTCGGCAACTTCAATCCACGGTTCTGTGGCTTGGCATACCATGAGTAAGCCTGGTCGGCAACTTCTATCCATGGTTCTGTGGCCTGGCATAACATGAGTGAGCCTGGTCGGCAACTTCAATCCATGGTTCTGTGGCCTGGCATAACATGAGTCTTTCCTGGTCGGCAACTTCAATCCATGGTTATGTGGCTTAGCATAACCTGAGTGAGTCTGGTCGGCAACTTCAATCCATGGTTCTGTGGCTTGGAAAACATGAGTGAGCCTGGTCGGCAACTTCAATCCATGGTTCTGCGGCTTGGCATCACATGAGTGAGCCTGGTCGGCAACTTCAATCCATGGTTCTGTGGCCTGGCATAACCTGAGTGAGCCTGGTCGGCAACTTCAATCCATGGTTCTGTGGCTTGGAATCACCTGAGTGAGTCTGGTCGGCAACTTCAATCCATGGTTCTGTGGCTTGGCATAACATGAGTGAGCCTGGTCGGCAACTTCAATCCATGGTTCTGTGGCTTGGCATATCATGAGTGAGCCTGGTCAGCAACTTCAATCCATGGTTCTGTGGCTTGGCATCACCTAAGTGAGCCTGATCGGCAACTTCAATCCATGGTTCTGTGGCTTGGCATCACCTGAGTGAGCCTGGTCGGCAACTTCAATGCATGGTTATGTGGCTTGGCATCACCTGAGTGAGCCTGGTCGGCAACTTCAATCCATGGTTCTGTGGCTTGGCATCACCTGAGTGAGCCTGGTCGGCAACTTCAATCCATGGTTCTGTGGCCTGGCATAACATGAGTGATCCTGGTCGGCAACTTCAATCCATGGTTCTGTGGCTTGGCATAACATGAGTGAGCCTGGTCGGCAACTTCAATCCATGGTTCTGTGGCTTGGCATCACCTGAGTGAGCCTGGTTGGCAACTTCAATCCATGGTTCTGTGGCTTGGCATCACCTGAGTGAGCCTAGTCGGCAACTTCAATCCATGATTCTGTGGCTTGGCATGACCTGAGTGAGCCTGGTCGGCAACTTCAATCCATGGTTATGTGGCTTGGCATAACATGAGTGAGCCTGGCCGGCAACTTTAATCCATGGTTCTGTGGTGGCTTGGCATCACCTGAGTGAGCCTGGTCGGCAACTTCAATCCATGGTTTTGTGGCTTGGCATCACCTGAGTGAGCCTGGTCGGCAACTTCAATCCATGGTTCTGTGGCTTGGAATCACCTGAGTGAGCCTGGTCGGCAACTTCAATCCATGGTTCTGTTGCTTGGAATCACCTGAGTGGGCCTGGTCCGCAACTTCAATCCATGGTTCTGTGGCTTGGCATATCATGAGTGAGCCTGGTCGGCAACTTCAATCCATGATTCTGTGGCTTGGCATCACCTGAGTGAGCCTGGTCGGCAACTTCAATCCATGGTTCTGTGGCTTGGCATAACATGAGTGAGCCTGGTCGGCAACTTCAATCCATGGTTCTGTGGCTTAGCATCACCTGAGTGAGCCTGGTCGGCAACTTCAATCCATGGTGCTGTGGCTTGGCATAACCTGAGTGAGCCTGGTCGGCAACTTCAATTCATGGTGCTGTGGCTTGGCATCACCTGAGTGAGCCTGGTCGGCAACTTCAATCCATGGTGCTGTGGCTTGGCATAACCTGAGTGAGCCTGGTCGGCAACTTCAATCCATGGTTCTGTGGCTTGGCGTAACATGAGTGAGCCTGGTCGGCAACTTCAATCCATGGTTCTGTGGTGGCTTGGCATCACCTGAGTGAACCTGGTCGGCAACTTCAATCCATGGTTCTGTGGTGGCTTGGCATCACCTGAGTGAGCCTGGTCGGCAACTTCAATCCGAAATTCATGGTATCGCGGGACACCGTCCAATGATGCAGCGGGGAACATCAGGAGGAATTCTGTTTCTGCGTTGAGACTTCTTTATCCAGTCTTAACGTCTCACTCGACAAACTTCCCCCGGCACGGCCGCGCCGCTGACTGTTGCTTCTCGAATGGCACCAATTAATCCTAAAAGATGCTCAGCTGTGTGTTGAAGTTTAGGTGATAAACGCTGGGGACCACTGCTTTAGGGTTAGAGCAACAGCACACATGCCTACTTATATTCCTATCCCTAGATGGCACTAGTAGTAAACGCCTGAAGTTGTGCTGTACCGCATAGCTTGAAGCCAGGAACTGCGGTCCGTGCAATGGGGGAGGGGTAGCGAGTCATTCTGGTCATTAAAAGGAGGTAACAATACCCTTAACGCTGAGAACCACTGCTTTTAATCGATTGAAAACGGACGAAACCAGCTCCCCATTTCTACAGCAAATTGAAGCAGTCTTCACTAAGGTAAGTTTGTTAAAAATACAAATATTATGTACAAACCAGTGCTGCGGAGTCGGAGTCAAAGTTAGAGCCGGAGTCTGTCGGAGTCGGCAGTTTTGGCCCGAATCGGAGTCGGAGTCGCTAAA
>JAXIVJ010014482.1:25000-34280 GCA_036785665.1 Chirona hameri | reverse complement strand
GATGTTGATGATGATGTTGATGATGATGTTGATGATGATGTTGATGATGATGTTGATGATGATGTTGATGATGATGTTGATGATGATGTTGATGATGATGTTGATGTTGATGATGATGTTAATGATGATGTTGATGATGATGTTGATGATGATGTTGCTGATGATGTTGCTGATGATGTTGCTGATGATGTTGCTGGTGATGTTGCTGATGATGTTGCTGATGATGTTGCTGATGATGTTGCTGATGATGACGTGAGACGGTGTGGTATGCCCGTTTGCGGGGTTGTATGCCCGGAGGCGGTGTATGGCCGGCGGTGTGCATGCCCGGAGGCGGTGTGTATGCCCGGAGGCGGTGTTGTATGCCCGGAGGCGGTGTTGTATGCCCGGAGGCGGGTGTAGTATGCCCGGAGGCGGTGTAGTATGCCGGAGGCGGTGTTGTATGCCCGGAGGCGGTGTGGTATGCCCGGAGGCGGTGTAGTATGCCGGAGGCGGTGTTGTATGCCCGGAGGCGGTGTGGTATGCCCGGAGGCGGTACAACACCGCCTCCGGGCATGATGATGATAATGATGATGATGATGATGATGATGATGATGATGATGATGATGATGATGATGATGATGATGATGATGATGATGATGATGATGATGATGATGATGATGATGATGATGATGATGATGATGATGATGATGATGATGATGATGATGATGATGATGATGATGATGATGATGATGATGATGATGATGATGATGATGATGTTGCTGATGATGATGTTGCTGATGATGATGTTGCTGATGATGATGTTGTTGATGATGTTTGCTGATGATGTTGCTGATGATGTTGCTGATGATGTTGCTGATGATGTTGATGATGATGTTGATGATGATGTTGATGATGATGTTGATGATGATGTTGATGATGATGTTGCTGATGATGTTGCTGATGATTTTGCTGATGATGTTGCTGATGATGTTGCTGATGATGTTGCTGGTGATGTTGCTGATGATGTTGCTGATGATGTTGCTGATGATGACGTGAGACGGTGTGGTATGCCCGGAGGCGGTGTTGTATGCCCGGAGGCGGTGTTGTATGCCCGGAGGCGGTGTGGTATGCCCGGAGGCGGTGTTGTATGCCCGGAGGCGGTGTTGTATGCCCGGAGGCGGTGTGGTATGCCCGGAGGCGGTGTTGTATGCCCGGAGGCGGTGTTGTATGCCCGGAGGCGGTGTGGTATGCCCGGAGGCGGTGTTGTATGCCCGGAGGCGGTGTTGTATGCCCGGAGGCGGTGTGGTATGCCCGGAGGCGGTGTTGTATGCCCGGAGGCGGTGTTGTATGCCCTGAGGCGGTCTGGTATGCCCGGAGGCGGTGTAGTATGCCCGGAGGCGGTGTTGTATGCCCGGAGGCGGTGTGGTATGCCCGGAGGCGGTGCAGTATGCCGGAGGCGGTGTTGTATGCCCGGAGGCGGTGTGGTATGCCCGGAGGCGGTGTAGTATGCCCGGAGGCGGTTGTTGTATGCCCGGAGGCGGTGTGGTATGCCCGGAGGCGGTGTAGTATGCCCGGAGGCGGTGTTGTATCCCGGAGGCGGTGTGGTATGCCGGAGGCGGTACAACACCGCCTCCGGGCATGATGATGATAGATGATGATGATGATGATGATGATGATGATGATGATGATGATGATGATGATGATGATGATGATGATGATGATGATGATGATGATGATGATGATGATGATGATGATGATGATGATGATGATGATGATGATGATGATGATGATGATGATGATGATGATGATGATGATGATGTTGCTGATGATGATGTTGCTGATGATGATGTTGCTGATGATGATGTTGTTGATGATGTTGCTGATGATGTTGCTGATGATGTTGCTGATGATGTTGCTGATGATGTTGATGATGATGTTGATGATGATGTTGATGATGATGTTGATGATGATGTTGATGATGATGTTGCTGATGATGTTGCTGATGATGTTACTGATGATGTTGCTGATGATGTTGCTGATGATGTTGCTGGTGATGTTGCTGATGATGTTGCTGATGATGTTGCTGATGATGACGTGAGACGGTGTGGTATGCCCGGAGGCGGTGTTGTATGCCCGGAGGCGGTGTTGTATGCCCGGAGGCGGTGTGGTATGCCCGGAGGCGGTGTTGTATGCCCGGAGGCGGTGTTGTATGCCCGGAGGCGGTGTGGTATGCCCGGAGGCGGTGTTGTATGCCCGGAGGCGGTGTTGTATGCCCTGAGGCGGTCTGGTATGCCCGGAGGCGGTGTAGTATGCCCGGAGGCGGTGTTGTATGCCCGGAGGCGGTGTGGTATGCCCGGAGGCGGTGCAGTATGCCCGGAGGCGGTGTTGTATGCCCGGAGGGGGTGTTGTATGCCCGGAGGCGGTGTAGTATGCCCGGAGGCGGTGTTGTATGCCCGGAGGCGGTGTGGTATGCCCGAAGCGGTGTAGTATGCCCGGAGCGGTGTTGTATGCCCGGAGGAGGTGTGGTATGCCCGGAGGCGGTACAACACCGCCTCCGGGCATGATGATGATAATGATGATGATGATGATGATGATGATGATGATGATGATGATGATTATGATGATGATGATGATGATGATGATGATGATGATGATGATGATGATGATGATGATGATGATGATGATGATGATGATGATGATGATGATGATGATGATGATGATGATGATGATGATGATGATGATGATGATGATGATGATGTTGCTGATGATGATGTTGCTGATGATGATGTTGCTGATGATGATGTTGTTGATGATGTTGCTGATGATGTTGCTGATGATGTTGCTGATGATGTTGCTGATGATGTTGATGATGATGTTGATGATGATGTTGATGATGATGTTGATGATGACGTTGATGATGATGTTGCTGATGATGTTGCTGATGATGTTGCTGATGATGTTGCTGATGATGTTGCTGATGATGTTGCTGGTGATGTTGCTGATGATGTTGCTGATGATGTTGCTGATGATGACGTGAGACGGTGTGGTATGCCCGGAGGCGGTGTTGTATGCCCGGAGGCGGTGTTGTATGCCCGGAGGCGGTGTGGTATGCCCGGAGGCGGTTTTGTATGCCCGGAGGCGGTGTTGTATGCCCGGAGGCGGTGTGGTATGCCCGGAGGCGGTGTTGTATGCCCGGAGGCGGTGTTGTATGCCCTGAGGCGGTCTGGTATGCCCGGAGGCGGTGTAGTATGCCCGGAGGCGGTGTTGTATGCCCGGAGGCGGTGTGGTATGCCCGGAGGCGGTGCAGTATGCCCGGAGGCGGTGTTGTATGCCCGGAGGCGGTGTGGTATGCCCGGAGGCGGTGTAGTATGCCCGGAGGCGGTGTTGTATGCCTGGAGGCGGTGTGGTATGCCCGGAGGCGGTGTAGTATGCCCGGAGGCGGTGTTGTATGCCCGGAGGCGGTGTGGTATGCCCGGAGGCGGTACAACACCGCCTCCGGGCATGATGATGATAATGATGATGATGATGATGATGATGATGATGATGATGATGATGATGATGATGATGATGATGATGATGATGATGATGATGATGATGATGATGATGATGATGATGATGATGATGATGATGATGATGATGATGATGATGATGATGATGATGATGATGATGATGATGATGATGATGATGATGATGATGATGATGTTGCTGATGATGATGTTGCTGATGATGATGTTGCTGATGATGATGTTGTTGATGATGTTGCTGATGATGTTGCTGATGATGTTGCTGATGATGTTGCTGATGATGTTGATGATGATGTTGATGATGATGTTGATGATGATGTTGATGATGATGTTGATGATGATGTTGATGATGATGTTGTTGATGATGTTGATTATGTTGTTGATGTTGATGATGATGTTAATGATGATGTTGATGATGATGTTGATGATGATGTTGCTGATGATGTTGCTGATGATGTTGCTGATGATGTTGCTGGTGATGTTGCTGATGATGTTGCTGATGATGTTGCTGATGATGTTGCTGATGATGACGTGAGACGGTGTGGTATGCCCGTTTGCGGTGTTGTATGCCCGGAGGCGGTGTTGTATGCCCGGAGGCGGTGTGGTATGCCCGGAGGCGGTGTTGTATGCCCGGATGCGGTGTTGTATGCCCGGAGGCGGTGTAGTATGCCCGGAGGCGGTGTAGTATGCCCGGAGGCGGTGTTGTATGCCCGGAGGCGGTGTGGTATGCCCGGAGGCGGTGTAGTATGCCCGGAGGCGGTGTTGTATGCCCGGAGGCGGTGTGGTATGCCCGGAGGCGGTACAACACCGCCTCCGGGCATGATGATGATAATGATGATGATGATGATGATGATGATGATGATGATGATGATGATGATGATGATGATGATGATGATGATGATGATGATGATGATGATGATGATGATGATGATGATGATGATGATGATGATGATGATGATGATGATGATGATGATGATGATGATGATGATGATGATGATGATGATGATGATGATGATGATGATGATGATGATGATGATGATGATGATGTTGCTGATGATGATGTTGCAGATGATGATGTTGCTGATGATGATGTTGTTGATGATGTTGCTGATGATGTTGCTGATGATGTTGCTGATGATGTTGCTGATGATGTTGATGATGATGTTGATGATGATGTTGATGATGATGTTGCTGATGATGTTGCTGATGATGTTGCTGATGATGTTGCTGATGATGTTGCTGATGATGTTGCTGGTGATGTTGCTGATGATGTTGCTGATGATGTTGCTGATGATGACGTGAGACGGTGTGGTATGCCCGGAGGCGGTGTTGTATGCCCGGAGGCGGTGTTGTATGCCCGGAGGCGGTGTGGTATGCCCGGAGGCGGTGTTGTATGCCCGGAGGCGGTGTTGTATGCCCTGAGGCGGTCTGGTATGCCCGGAGGCGGTGTAGTATGCCCGGAGGCGGTGTTGTATGCCCGGAGGCGGTGTGGTATGCCCGGAGGCGGTGCAGTATGCCCGGAGGCGGTGTTGTATGCCCGGAGGTGGTGTGGTATGCCCGGAGGCGGTGTAGTATGCCCGGAGGCGGTGTTGTATGCCCGGAGGCGGTGTGGTATGCCCGGAGGCGGTGTAGTATGCCCGGAGGCGGTGTTGTATGCCCGGAGGCGGTGTGGTATGCCCGGAGGCGGTACAACACCGCCTCCGGGCATGATGATGATAATGATGATGATGATGATGATGATGATGATGATGATGATGATGATGATGATGATGATGATGATGATGATGATGATGATGATGATGATGATGATGATGATGATGATGATGATGATGATGATGATGATGATGATGATGATGATGATGATGATGATGATGATGATGATGATGATGATGATGATGATGATGATGATGATGATGATGATGATGATGTTGCTGATGATGATGTTGCTGATGATGATGTTGCTGATGATGATGTTGTTGATGATGTTGCTGATGATGTTGCTGATGATGTTGCTGATGATGTTGCTGATGATGTTGATGATGATGTTGATGATGATGTTGATGATGATGTTGATGATGATGTTGATGATGATGTTGATGATGATGTTGATGATGATGTTGATGATGATGTTGATGTTGATGATGATGTTAATGATGATGTTGATGATGATGTTGATGATGATGTTGCTGATGATGTTGCTGATGATGTTGCTGGTGATGTTGCTGATGATGTTGCTGATGATGTTGCTGATGATGTTGCTGATGATGACGTGAGACGGTGTGGTATGCCCGTTTGCGGTGTTGTATGCCCGGAGGCGGTGTTGCATGCCCGGAGGCGGTGTGGTATGCCCGGAGGCGGTGTTGTATGCCCGGAGGCGGTGTTGTATGCCCGGAGGCGGTGTAGTATGCCCGGAGGCGGTGTAGTATGCCCGGAGGCGGTGTTGTATGCCCGGAGGCGGTGTGGTATGCCCGGAGGCGGTGTAGTATGCCCGGAGGCGGTGTTGTATGCCCGGAGGCGGTGTGGTATGCCCGGAGGCGGTACAACACCGCCTCCGGGCATGATGATGATAATGATGATGATGATGATGATGATGATGATGATGATGATGATGATGATGATGATGATGATGATGATGATGATGATGATGATGATGATGATGATGATGATGATGATGATGATGATGATGATGATGATGATGATGATGATGATGATGATGATGATGATGATGATGATGATGATGATGATGATGTTGCTGATGATGATGTTGCTGATGATGATGTTGCTGATGATGATGTTGTTGATGATGTTGCTGATGATGTTGCTGATGTTGTTGCTGATGATGTTAATGATGATGTTGATGATGATGTTGATGATGATGTTGCTGATGATGTTGCTGATGATGTTGCTGATGATGTTGCTGGTGATGTTGCTGATGATGTTGCTGATGATGTTGCTGATGATGTTGCTGATGATGACGTGAGACGGTGTGGTATGCCCGTTTGCGGTGTTGTATGCCCGGAGGCGGTGTTGCATGCCCGGAGGCGGTGTGGTATGCCCGGAGGCGGTGTTGTATGCCCGGAGGCGGTGTTGTATGCCCGGAGGCGGTGTAGTATGCCCGGAGGCGGTGTAGTATGCCCGGAGGCGGTGTTGTATGCCCGGAGGCGGTGTGGTATGCCCGGAGGCGGTGTAGTATGCCCGGAGGCGGTGTTGTATGCCCGGAGGCGGTGTGGTATGCCCGGAGGCGGTACAACACCGCCTCCGGGCATGATGATGATAATGATGATGATGATGATGATGATGATGATGATGATGATGATGATGATGATGATGATGATGATGATGATGATGATGATGATGATGATGATGATGATGATGATGATGATGATGATGATGATGATGATGATGATGATGATGATGATGATGATGATGATGATGATGATGTTGCTGATGATGATGTTGCTGATGATGATGTTGCTGATGATGATGTTGTTGATGATGTTGCTGATGATGTTGCTGATGATGTTGCTGATGATGTTGCGGATGATGTTGATGATGATGTTGATGATGATGTTGATGATGATGTTGATGATGATGTTGATGATGATGTTGATGATGATGTTGATGATGATGTTGATGATGATGTTGATGTTGATGATGATGTTAATGATGATGTTGATGATGATGTTGATGATGATGTTGCTGATGATGTTGCTGATGATGTTGCTGATGATGTTGCTGGTGATGTTGCTGATGATGTTGCTGATGATGTTGCTGATGATGTTGCTGATGATGACATGAGACGGTGTGGTATGCCCGTTTGCGGTGTTGTATGCCCGGAGGCGGTGTTGCATGCCCGGAGGCGGTGTGGTATGCCCGGAGGCGGTGTTGTATGCCCGGAGGCGGTGTTGTATGCCCGGAGGCGGTGTAGTATGCCCGGAGGCGGTGTAGTATGCCCGGAGGCGGTGTTGTATGCCCGGAGGCGGTGTGGTATGCCCGGAGGCGGTGTAGTATGCCCGGAGGCGGTGTTGTATGCCCGGAGGCGGTGTGGTATGCCCGGAGGCGGTACAACACCGCCTCCGGGCATGATGATGATAATGATGATGATGATGATGATGATGATGATGATGATGATGATGATGATGATGATGATGATGATGATGATGATGATGATGATGATGATGATGATGATGATGATGATGATGATGATGATGATGATGATGATGATGATGATGATGATGATGATGATGATGATGATGATGATGATGATGATGATGATGATGATGATGATGATGATGATGATGATGATGATGATGTTGCTGATGATGATGTTGCTGATGATGATGTTGCTGATGATGATGTTGTTGATGATGTTGCTGATGATGTTGCTGATGATGTTGCTGATGATGTTGATGATGATGTTGATGATGATGTTGATGATGATGTTGATGATGATGTTGATGATGATGTTGCTGATGATGTTGCTGATGATGTTGCTGATGATGTTGCTGATGATGTTGCTGATGATGTTGCTGGTGATGTTGCTGATGATGTTGCTGATGATGTTGCTGATGATGACGTGAGACGGTGTGGTATGCCCGGAGGCGGTGTTGTATGCCCGGAGGCGGTGTTGTATGCCCGGAGGCGGTGTGGTATGCCCGGAGGCGGTGTTGTATGCCCGGAGGCGGTGTTGTATGCCCGGAGGCGGTGTGGTATGCCCGGAGGCGGTGTTGTATGCCCGGAGGCGGTGTTGTATGCCCGGAGGCGGTGTGGTATGCCCGGAGGCGGTGTTGTATGCCCGGAGGCGGTGTTGTATGCCCGGAGGCGGTGTGGTATGCCCGGAGGCGGTGTTGTATGCCCGGAGGCGGTGTTGTATGCCCTGAGGCGGTCTGGTATGCCCGGAGGCGGTGTAGTATGCCCGGAGGCGGTGTTGTATGCCCGGAGGCGGTGTGGTATGCCCGGAGGCGGTGCAGTATGCCCGGAGGCGGTGTTGTATGCCCGGAGGCGGTGTGGTATGCCCGGAGGCGGTGTAGTATGCCCGGAGGCGGTGTTGTATGCCCGGAGGCGGTGTGGTATGCCCGGAGGCGGTGTAGTATGCCCGGAGGCGGTGTTGTATGCCCGGAGGCGGTGTGGTATGCCCGGAGGCGGTACAACACCGCATCCGGGCATGATGATGATAATGATGATGATGATGATGATGATGATGATGATGATGATGATGATGATGATGATGATGATGATGATGATGATGATGATGATGATGATGATGATGATGATGATGATGATGATGATGATGATGATGATGATGATGATGATGATGATGATGATGATGATGATGATGATGATGATGATGATGATGATGATGATGATGATGATGATGATGTTGCTGATGATGATGTTGCTGATGATGATGTTGCTGATGATGATGTTGTTGATGATGTTGCTGATGATGTTGCTGATGATGTTGCTGATGATGTTGCTGATGATGTTGATGATGATGTTGATGATGATGTTGATGATGATGTTGATGATGATGTTGCTGCTGATGTTGCTGATGATGTTGCTGATGATGTTGCTGATGATGTTGCTGATGATGTTGCTGATGATGTTGCTGGTGATGTTGCTGATGATGTTGCTGATGATGTTGCTGATGATGACGTGAGACGGTGTGGTATGCCCGGAGGCGGTGTTGTATGCCCGGAGGCGGTGTTGTATGCCCGGAGGCGGTGTGGTATGCCCGGAGGCGGTGTTGTATGCCCGGAGGCGGTGTTGTATGCCCG
>JAXIVJ010014482.1:7500-20000 GCA_036785665.1 Chirona hameri | reverse complement strand
GGTATGCCCGGAGGCGGTGCAGTATGCCCGGAGGCGGTGTTGTATGCCCGGAGGTGGTGTGGTATGCCCGGAGGCGGTGTAGTATGCCCGGAGGCGGTGTTGTATGCCCGGAGGCGGTGTGGTATGCCCGGAGGCGGTGTAGTATGCCCGGAGGCGGTGTTGTATGCCCGGAGGCGGTGTGGTATGCCCGGAGGCGGTACAACACCGCCTCCGGGCATGATGATGATAATGATGATGATGATGATGATGATGATGATGATGATGATGATGATGATGATGATGATGATGATGATGATGATGATGATGATGATGATGATGATGATGATGATGATGATGATGATGATGATGATGATGATGATGATGATGATGATGATGATGATGATGATGATGATGATGATGATGATGATGATGATGATGATGATGATGATGATGATGATGATGATGATGATGATGATGTTGCTGATGATGATGTTGCTGATGATGATGTTGCTGATGATGATGTTGCTGATGATGATGTTGTTGATGATGTTGCTGATGATGTTGCTGATGATGTTGCTGATGATGTTGCTGATGATGTTGATGATGATGTTGATGATGATGTTGATGATGATGTTGATGATGATGTTGATGATGATGTTGATGATGATGTTGATGTTGATGATGATGTTAATGATGATGTTGATGATGATGTTGATGATGATGTTGCTGATGATGTTGCTGATGATGTTGCTGATGATGTTGCTGATGATGTTGCTGATGATGTTGCTGATGATGTTGCTGATGATGACGTGAGACGGTGTGGTATGCCCGTTTGCGGTGTTGTATGCCCGGAGGCGGTGTTGCATGCCCGGAGGCGGTGTGGTATGCCCGGAGGCGGTGTTGTATGCCCGGAGGCGGTGTTGTATGCCCGGAGGCGGTGTAGTATGCCCGGAGGCGGTGTAGTATGCCCGGAGGCGGTGTTGTATGCCCGGAGGCGGTGTGGTATGCCCGGAGGCGGTGTAGTATGCCCGGAGGCGGTGTTGTATGCCCGGAGGCGGTGTGGTATGCCCGGAGGCGGTACAACACCGCCTCCGGGCATGATGATGATAATGATGATGATGATGATGATGATGATGATGATGATGATGATGATGATGATGATGATGATGATGATGATGATGATGATGATGATGATGATGATGATGATGATGATGATGATGATGATGATGATGATGATGATGATGATGATGATGATGTTGCTGATGATGATGTTGCTGATGATGATGTTGCTGATGATGATGTTGTTGATGATGTTGCTGATGATGTTGCTGATGTTGTTGCTGATGATGTTAATGATGATGTTGATGATGATGTTGATGATGATGTTGCTGATGATGTTGCTGATGATGTTGCTGATGATGTTGCTGGTGATGTTGCTGATGATGTTGCTGATGATGTTGCTGATGATGTTGCTGATGATGACGTGAGACGGTGTGGTATGCCCGTTTGCGGTGTTGTATGCCCGGAGGCGGTGTTGCATGCCCGGAGGCGGTGTGGTATGCCCGGAGGCGGTGTTGTATGCCCGGAGGCGGTGTTGTATGCCCGGAGGCGGTGTAGTATGCCCGGAGGCGGTGTAGTATGCCCGGAGGCGGTGTTGTATGCCCGGAGGCGGTGTGGTATGCCCGGAGGCGGTGTAGTATGCCCGGAGGCGGTGTTGTATGCCCGGAGGCGGTGTGGTATGCCCGGAGGCGGTACAACACCGCCTCCGGGCATGATGATGATAATGATGATGATGATGATGATGATGATGATGATGATGATGATGATGATGATGATGATGATGATGATGATGATGATGATGATGATGATGATGATTATGATGATGATGATGATGATGATGATGATGATGATGATGATGATGATGATGATGATGATGTTGCTGATGATGATGTTGCTGATGATGATGTTGCTGATGATGATGTTGTTGATGATGTTGCTGATGATGTTGCTGATGATGTTGCTGATGATGTTGCGGATGATGTTGATGATGATGTTGATGATGATGTTGATGATGATGTTGATGATGATGTTGATGATGATGTTGATGATGATGTTGATGATGATGTTGATGATGATGTTGATGTTGATGATGATGTTAATGATGATGTTGATGATGATGTTGATGATGATGTTGCTGATGATGTTGCTGATGATGTTGCTGATGATGTTGCTGGTGATGTTGCTGATGATGTTGCTGATGATGTTGCTGATGATGTTGCTGATGATGACATGAGACGGTGTGGTATGCCCGTTTGCGGTGTTGTATGCCCGGAGGCGGTGTTGCATGCCCGGAGGCGGTGTGGTATGCCCGGAGGCGGTGTTGTATGCCCGGAGGCGGTGTTGTATGCCCGGAGGCGGTGTAGTATGCCCGGAGGCGGTGTAGTATGCCCGGAGGCGGTGTTGTATGCCCGGAGGCGGTGTGGTATGCCCGGAGGCGGTGTAGTATGCCCGGAGGCGGTGTTGTATGCCCGGAGGCGGTGTGGTATGCCCGGAGGCGGTACAACACCGCCTCCGGGCATGATGATGATAATGATGATGATGATGATGATGATGATGATGATGATGATGATGATGATGATGATGATGATGATGATGATGATGATGATGATGATGATGATGATGATGATGATGATGATGATGATGATGATGATGATGATGATGATGATGATGATGATGATGATGATGATGATGATGATGATGATGATGATGATGATGATGATGATGATGTTGCTGATGATGATGTTGCTGATGATGATGTTGCTGATGATGATGTTGTTGATGATGTTGCTGATGATGTTGCTGATGATGTTGCTGATGATGTTGATGATGATGTTGATGATGATGTTGATGATGATGTTGATGATGATGTTGATGATGATGTTGCTGATGATGTTGCTGATGATGTTGCTGATGATGTTGCTGATGATGTTGCTGATGATGTTGCTGGTGATGTTGCTGATGATGTTGCTGATGATGTTGCTGATGATGACGTGAGACGGTGTGGTATGCCCGGAGGCGGTGTTGTATGCCCGGAGGCGGTGTTGTATGCCCGGAGGCGGTGTGGTATGCCCGGAGGCGGTGTTGTATGCCCGGAGGCGGTGTTGTATGCCCGGAGGCGGTGTGGTATGCCCGGAGGCGGTGTTGTATGCCCGGAGGCGGTGTTGTATGCCCGGAGGCGGTGTGGTATGCCCGGAGGCGGTGTTGTATGCCCGGAGGCGGTGTTGTATGCCCGGAGGCGGTGTGGTATGCCCGGAGGCGGTGTTGTATGCCCGGAGGCGGTGTTGTATGCCCTGAGGCGGTCTGGTATGCCCGGAGGCGGTGTAGTATGCCCGGAGGCGGTGTTGTATGCCCGGAGGCGGTGTGGTATGCCCGGAGGCGGTGCAGTATGCCCGGAGGCGGTGTTGTATGCCCGGAGGCGGTGTGGTATGCCCGGAGGCGGTGTAGTATGCCCGGAGGCGGTGTTGTATGCCCGGAGGCGGTGTGGTATGCCCGGAGGCGGTGTAGTATGCCCGGAGGCGGTGTTGTATGCCCGGAGGCGGTGTGGTATGCCCGGAGGCGGTACAACACCGCATCCGGGCATGATGATGATAATGATGATGATGATGATGATGATGATGATGATGATGATGATGATGATGATGATGATGATGATGATGATGATGATGATGTTGCTGATGATGTTGATGATGATGTTGATGATGATGTTGATGATGATGTTGATGATGATGTTGCTGCTGATGTTGCTGATGATGTTGCTGATGATGTTGCTGATGATGTTGCTGATGATGTTGCTGATGATGTTGCTGGTGATGTTGCTGATGATGTTGCTGATGATGTTGCTGATGATGACGTGAGACGGTGTGGTATGCCCGTTTGCGGTGTTGTATGCCCGGAGGCGGTGTTGCATGCCCGGAGGCGGTGTGGTATGCCCGGAGGCGGTGTTGTATGCCCGGAGGCGGTGTTGTATGCCCGGAGGCGGTGTAGTATGCCCGGAGGCGGTGTAGTATGCCCGGAGGCGGTGTTGTATGCCCGGAGGCGGTGTGGTATGCCCGGAGGCGGTGTAGTATGCCCGGAGGCGGTGTTGTATGCCCGGAGGCGGTGTGGTATGCCCGGAGGCGGTACAACACCGCCTCCGGGCATGATGATGATAATGATGATGATGATGATGATGATGATGATGATGATGATGATGATGATGATGATGATGATGATGATGATGATGATGATGATGATGATGATGATGATGATGATGATGATGATGATGATGATGATGATGATGATGATGATGATGATGATGATGATGATGATGATGATGATGATGATGATGATGATGATGATGATGATGATGATGATGATGATGATGATGTTGCTGATGATGATGTTGCTGATGATGATGTTGCTGATGATGATGTTGTTGATGATGTTGCTGATGATGTTGCTGATGATGTTGCTGATGATGTTGCTGATGATGTTGATGATGATGTTGATGATGATGTTGATGATGATGTTGATGATGATGTTGATGATGATGTTGCTGTTGATGTTGCTGATGATTTTGCTGATGATGTTGCTGATGATGTTGCTGATGATGTTGCTGGTGATGTTGCTGATGATGTTGCTGATGATGTTGCTGATGATGACGTGAGACGGTGTGGTATGCCCGGAGGCGGTGTTGTATGCCCGGAGGCGGTGTTGTATGCCCGGAGGCGGTGTGGTATGCCCGGAGGCGGTGTTGTATGCCCGGAGGCGGTGTTGTATGCCCGGAGGCGGTGTGGTATGCCCGGAGGCGGTGTTGTATGCCCGGAGGCGGTGTTGTATGCCCGGAGGCGGTGTGGTATGCCCGGAGGCGGTGTTGTATGCCCGGAGGCGGTGTTGTATGCCCGGAGGCGGTGTGGTATGCCCGGAGGCGGTGTTGTATGCCCGGAGGCGGTGTTGTATGCCCGGAGGCGGTGTGGTATGCCCGGAGGCGGTGTTGTATGCCCGGAGGCGGTGTTGTATGCCCGGAGGCGGTGTGGTATGCCCGGAGGCGGTGTTGTATGCCCGGAGGCGGTGTTGTATGCCCTGAGGCGGTCTGGTATGCCCGGAGGCGGTGTAGTATGCCCGGAGGCGGTGTTGTATGCCCGGAGGCGGTGTGGTATGCCCGGAGGCGGTGCAGTATGCCCGGAGGCGGTGTTGTATGCCCGGAGGGGGTGTTGTATGCCCGGAGGCGGTGTAGTATGCCCGGAGGCGGTGTTGTATGCCCGGAGGCGGTGTGGTATGCCCGGAAGCGGTGTAGTATGCCCGGAGGCGGTGTTGTATGCCCGGAGGAGGTGTGGTATGCCCGGAGGCGGTACAACACCGCCTCCGGGCATGATGATGATAATGATGATGATGATGATGATGATGATGATGATGATGATGATTATGATGATGATGATGATGATGATGATGATGATGATGATGATGATGATGATGATGATGATGATGATGATGATGATGATGATGATGATGATGATGATGATGATGATGATGATGATGATGATGATGATGATGATGATGATGATGATGATGATGATGATGATGATGATGATGATGATGATGATGATGATGATGATGTTGCTGATGATGATGTTGCAGATGATGATGTTGCTGATGATGATGTTGTTGATGATGTTGCTGATGATGTTGCTGATGATGTTGCTGATGATGTTGCTGATGATGTTGATGATGATGTTGATGATGATGTTGATGATGATGTTGCTGATGATGTTGCTGATGATGTTGCTGATGATGTTGCTGATGATGTTGCTGATGATGTTGCTGGTGATGTTGCTGATGATGTTGCTGATGATGTTGCTGATGATGACGTGAGACGGTGTGGTATGCCCGGAGGCGGTGTTGTATGCCCGGAGGCGGTGTTGTATGCCCGGAGGCGGTGTGGTATGCCCGGAGGCGGTGTTGTATGCCCGGAGGCGGTGTTGTATGCCCTGAGGCGGTCTGGTATGCCCGGAGGCGGTGTAGTATGCCCGGAGGCGGTGTTGTATGCCCGGAGGCGGTGTGGTATGCCCGGAGGCGGTGCAGTATGCCCGGAGGCGGTGTTGTATGCCCGGAGGTGGTGTGGTATGCCCGGAGGCGGTGTAGTATGCCCGGAGGCGGTGTTGTATGCCCGGAGGCGGTGTGGTATGCCCGGAGGCGGTGTAGTATGCCCGGAGGCGGTGTTGTATGCCCGGAGGCGGTGTGGTATGCCCGGAGGCGGTACAACACCGCCTCCGGGCATGATGATGATAATGATGATGATGATGATGATGATGATGATGATGATGATGATGATGATGATGATGATGATGATGATGATGATGATGATGATGATGATGATGATGATGATGATGATGATGATGATGATGATGATGATGATGATGATGATGATGATGATGATGATGATGATGATGATGATGATGATGATGATGATGATGATGATGATGATGATGATGATGATGATGATGATGATGATGATGATGATGATGATGATGATGATGATGATGTTGCTGATGATGATGTTGCTGATGATGATGTTGCTGATGATGATGTTGTTGATGATGTTGCTGATGATGTTGCTGATGATGTTGCTGATGATGTTGCTGATGATGTTGATGATGATGTTGATGATGATGTTGATGATGATGTTGATGATGATGTTGATGATGATGTTGATGATGATGTTGATGATGATGTTGATGATGATGTTGATGTTGATGATGATGTTAATGATGATGTTGATGATGATGTTGATGATGATGTTGCTGATGATGTTGCTGATGATGTTGCTGGTGATGTTGCTGATGATGTTGCTGATGATGTTGCTGATGATGTTGCTGATGATGACGTGAGACGGTGTGGTATGCCCGTTTGCGGTGTTGTATGCCCGGAGGCGGTGTTGCATGCCCGGAGGCGGTGTGGTATGCCCGGAGGCGGTGTTGTATGCCCGGAGGCGGTGTTGTATGCCCGGAGGCGGTGTAGTATGCCCGGAGGCGGTGTAGTATGCCCGGAGGCGGTGTTGTATGCCCGGAGGCGGTGTGGTATGCCCGGAGGCGGTGTAGTATGCCCGGAGGCGGTGTTGTATGCCCGGAGGCGGTGTGGTATGCCCGGAGGCGGTACAACACCGCCTCCGGGCATGATGATGATAATGATGATGATGATGATGATGATGATGATGATGATGATGATGATGATGATGATGATGATGATGATGATGATGATGATGATGATGATGATGATGATGATGATGATGATGATGATGATGATGATGATGATGATGATGATGATGATGATGATGATGATGATGATGATGATGATGATGATGTTGCTGATGATGATGTTGCTGATGATGATGTTGCTGATGATGATGTTGTTGATGATGTTGCTGATGATGTTGCTGATGTTGTTGCTGATGATGTTAATGATGATGTTGATGATGATGTTGATGATGATGTTGCTGATGATGTTGCTGATGATGTTGCTGATGATGTTGCTGGTGATGTTGCTGATGATGTTGCTGATGATGTTGCTGATGATGTTGCTGATGATGACGTGAGACGGTGTGGTATGCCCGTTTGCGGTGTTGCATGCCCGGAGGCGGTGTTGCATGCCCGGAGGCGGTGTGGTATGCCCGGAGGCGGTGTTGTATGCCCGGAGGCGGTGTTGTATGCCCGGAGGCGGTGTAGTATGCCCGGAGGCGGTGTAGTATGCCCGGAGGCGGTGTTGTATGCCCGGAGGCGGTGTGGTATGCCCGGAGGCGGTGTAGTATGCCCGGAGGCGGTGTTGTATGCCCGGAGGCGGTGTGGTATGCCCGGAGGCGGTGCAGTATGCCCGGAGGCGGTGTTGTATGCCCGGAGGCGGTGTGGTATGCCCGGAGGCGGTGTAGTATGCCCGGAGGCGGTGTTGTATGCCCGGAGGCGGTGTGGTATGCCCGGAGGCGGTGTAGTATGCCCGGAGGCGGTGTTGTATGCCCGGAGGCGGTGTGGTATGCCCGGAGGCGGTACAACACCGCATCCGGGCATGATGATGATAATGATGATGATGATGATGATGATGATGATGATGATGATGATGATGATGATGATGATGATGATGATGATGATGATGATGATGTTGCTGATGATGTTGATGATGATGTTGATGATGATGTTGATGATGATGTTGATGATGATGTTGCTGCTGATGTTGCTGATGATGTTGCTGATGATGTTGCTGATGATGTTGCTGATGATGTTGCTGATGATGTTGCTGGTGATGTTGCTGATGATGTTGCTGATGATGTTGCTGATGATGACGTGAGACGGTGTGGTATGCCCGTTTGCGGTGTTGTATGCCCGGAGGCGGTGTTGCATGCCCGGAGGCGGTGTGGTATGCCCGGAGGCGGTGTTGTATGCCCGGAGGCGGTGTTGTATGCCCGGAGGCGGTGTAGTATGCCCGGAGGCGGTGTAGTATGCCCGGAGGCGGTGTTGTATGCCCGGAGGCGGTGTGGTATGCCCGGAGGCGGTGTAGTATGCCCGGAGGCGGTGTTGTATGCCCGGAGGCGGTGTGGTATGCCCGGAGGCGGTACAACACCGCCTCCGGGCATGATGATGATAATGATGATGATGATGATGATGATGATGATGATGATGATGATGATGATGATGATGATGATGATGATGATGATGATGATGATGATGATGATGATGATGATGATGATGATGATGATGATGATGATGATGATGATGATGATGATGATGATGATGATGATGATGATGATGATGATGATGATGATGATGATGATGATGATGATGATGATGATGATGATGTTGCTGATGATGATGTTGCTGATGATGATGTTGCTGATGATGATGTTGTTGATGATGTTGCTGATGATGTTGCTGATGATGTTGCTGATGATGTTGCTGATGATGTTGATGATGATGTTGATGATGATGTTGATGATGATGTTGATGATGATGTTGATGATGATGTTGCTGTTGATGTTGCTGATGATTTTGCTGATGATGATGTTGCTGATGATGTTGCTGATGATGTTGCTGATGATGACGTGAGACGGTGTGGTATGCCCGGAGGCGGTGTTGTATGCCCGGAGGCGGTGTTGTATGCCCGGAGGCGGTGTGGTATGCCCGGAGGCGGTGTTGTATGCCCGGAGGCGGTGTTGTATGCCCGGAGGCGGTGTGGTATGCCCGGAGGCGGTGTTGTATGCCCGGAGGCGGTGTTGTATGCCCGGAGGCGGTGTGGTATGCCCGGAGGCGGTGTTGTATGCCCGGAGGCGGTGTTGTATGCCCGGAGGCGGTGTGGTATGCCCGGAGGCGGTGTTGTATGCCCGGAGGCGGTGTTGTATGCCCGGAGGCGGTGTGGTATGCCCGGAGGCGGTGTTGTATGCCCGGAGGCGGTGTTGTATGCCCGGAGGCGGTGTGGTATGCCCGGAGGCGGTGTTGTATGCCCGGAGGCGGTGTTGTATGCCCTGAGGCGGTCTGGTATGCCCGGAGGCGGTGTAGTATGCCCGGAGGCGGTGTTGTATGCCCGGAGGCGGTGTGGTATGCCCGGAGGCGGTGCAGTATGCCCGGAGGCGGTGTTGTATGCCCGGAGGGGGTGTTGTATGCCCGGAGGCGGTGTAGTATGCCCGGAGGCGGTGTTGTATGCCCGGAGGCGGTGTGGTATGCCCGGAAGCGGTGTAGTATGCCCGGAGGCGGTGTTGTATGCCCGGAGGAGGTGTGGTATGCCCGGAGGCGGTACAACACCGCCTCCGGGCATGATGATGATAATGATGATGATGATGATGATGATGATGATGATGATGATGATTATGATGATGATGATGATGATGATGATGATGATGATGATGATGATGATGATGATGATGATGATGATGATGATGATGATGATGATGATGATGATGATGATGATGATGATGATGATGATGATGATGATGATGATGATGATGATGATGATGATGATGATGATGATGATGATGATGATGATGATGATGATGATGATGATGATGTTGCTGATGATGATGTTGCAGATGATGATGTTGCTGATGATGATGTTGTTGATGATGTTGCTGATGATGTTGCTGATGATGTTGCTGATGATGTTGCTGATGATGTTGATGATGATGTTGATGATGATGTTGATGATGATGTTGCTGATGATGTTGCTGATGATGTTGCTGATGATGTTGCTGATGATGTTGCTGATGATGTTGCTGGTGATGTTGCTGATGATGTTGCTGATGATGTTGCTGATGATGACGTGAGACGGTGTGGTATGCCCGGAGGCGGTGTTGTATGCCCGGAGGCGGTGTTGTATGCCCGGAGGCGGTGTGGTATGCCCGGAGGCGGTGTTGTATGCCCGGAGGCGGTGTTGTATGCCCTGAGGCGGTCTGGTATGCCCGGAGGCGGTGTAGTATGCCCGGAGGCGGTGTTGTATGCCCGGAGGCGGTGTGGTATGCCCGGAGGCGGTGCAGTATGCCCGGAGGCGGTGTTGTATGCCCGGAGGTGGTGTGGTATGCCCGGAGGCGGTGTAGTATGCCCGGAGGCGGTGTTGTATGCCCGGAGGCGGTGTGGTATGCCCGGAGGCGGTGTAGTATGCCCGGAGGCGGTGTTGTATGCCCGGAGGCGGTGTGGTATGCCCGGAGGCGGTACAACACCGCCTCCGGGCATGATGATGATAATGATGATGATGATGATGATGATGATGATGATGATGATGATGATGATGATGATGATGATGATGATGATGATGATGATGATGATGATGATGATGATGATGATGATGATGATGATGATGATGATGATGATGATGATGATGATGATGATGATGATGATGATGATGATGATGATGATGATGATGATGATGATGATGATGATGATGATGATGATGATGATGATGATGATGATGATGATGATGATGATGATGATGATGATGATGATGATGATGTTGCTGATGATGATGTTGCTGATGATGATGTTGCTGATGATGATGTTGTTGATGATGTTGCTGATGATGTTGCTGATGATGTTGCTGATGATGTTGCTGATGATGTTGATGATGATGTTGATGATGATGTTGATGATGATGTTGATGATGATGTTGATGATGATGTTGATGATGATGTTGATGATGATGTTGATGATGATGTTGATGTTGATGATGATGTTAATGATGATGTTGATGATGATGTTGATGATGATGTTGCTGATGATGTTGCTGATGATGTTGCTGGTGATGTTGCTGATGATGTTGCTGATGATGTTGCTGATGATGTTGCTGATGATGACGTGAGACGGTGTGGTATGCCCGTTTGCGGTGTTGTATGCCCGGAGGCGGTGTTGCATGCCCGGAGGCGGTGTGGTATGCCCGGAGGCGGTGTTGTATGCCCGGAGGCGGTGTTGTATGCCCGGAGGCGGTGTAGTATGCCCGGAGGCGGTGTAGTATGCCCGGAGGCGGTGTTGTATGCCCGGAGGCGGTGTGGTATGCCCGGAGGCGGTGTAGTATGCCCGGAGGCGGTGTTGTATGCCCGGAGGCGGTGTGGTATGCCCGGAGGCGGTACAACACCGCCTCCGGGCATGATGATGATAATGATGATGATGATGATGATGATGATGATGATGATGATGATGATGATGATGATGATGATGATGATGATGATGATGATGATGATGATGATGATGATGATGATGATGATGATGATGATGATGATGATGATGATGATGATGATGATGATGATGATGATGATGATGATGATGATGATGATGATGTTGCTGATGATGATGTTGCTGATGATGATGTTGCTGATGATGATGTTGTTGATGATGTTGCTGATGATGTTGCTGATGTTGTTGCTGATGATGTTAATGATGATGTTGATGATGATGTTGATGATGATGTTGCTGATGATGTTGCTGATGATGTTGCTGATGATGTTGCTGGTGATGTTGCTGATGATGTTGCTGATGATGTTGCTGATGATGTTGCTGATGATGACGTGAGACGGTGTGGTATGCCCGTTTGCGGTGTTGCATGCCCGGAGGCGGTGTTGCATGCCCGGAGGCGGTGTGGTATGCCCGGAGGCGGTGTTGTATGCCCGGAGGCGGTGTTGTATGCCCGGAGGCGGTGTAGTATGCCCGGAGGCGGTGTAGTATGCCCGGAGGCGGTGTTGTATGCCCGGAGGCGGTGTGGTATGCCCGGAGGCGGTGTAGTATGCCCGGAGGCGGTGTTGTATGCCCGGAGGCGGTGTGGTATGCCCGGAGGCGGTACAACACCGCCTCCGGGCATGATGATGATAATGATGATGATGATGATGATGATGATGATGATGATGATGATGATGATGATGATGATGATGATGATGATGATGATGATGATGATGATGATGATGATGATGATGATGATGATGATGATGATGATGATCATGATGATGATGATGATGATGATGA
>JAXIVJ010014482.1:0-2500 GCA_036785665.1 Chirona hameri | reverse complement strand
CTGATGATGTTGCTGATGATGTTGATGATGATGTTGATGATGATGTTGATGATGATGTTGATGATGATGTTGATGATTGATGTTGCTGATGATGTTGCTGATGATGTTCGCTGATGATGTTGCTGATGATGTTGCTGATGATGTTGCTGGTGATGTTGCTGATGATGTTGCTGATGATGTTGCTGATGATGACGTGAGACGGTGTGGTATGCCCGGAGGCGGTGTTGTATGCCCGGAGGCGGTACAACACCGCCTCCGGGCATGATGATGATAATGATGATGATGATGATGATGATGATGATGATGATGATGATGATGATGATGATGATGATGATGATGATGATGATGATGATGATTGATGATGATGATGATGATGATGATGATGATGATGATGATGATGATGATGATGATGATGATGATGATGATGAGATGATGATGATGATGTTGCTGATGATGATGTTGTGCTGATGATGATGTTGCTGATGATGATGTTGTTGATGATGTTGCTGATGATGTTGCTGATGATGTTGCTGATGATGTTGCGGATGATGTTGATGATGATGTTGATGATGATGTTGATGATGATGTTGATGATGATGTGATGTGATGATGTTGATGTTGTTGATGATGTTGCTGATGATGTTGCTGATGATGTTGCTGATGATGTTGCTGATGATGTTGCTGATGATGATGTTGATGATGATGTTGATGATGTGTTGATGATGATGTTGATGTGCTGATGTTGCTGCTGATGTTGCTGATGATGTTGCTGATGATGTTGCTGATGATGTTGCTGATGATGTTGCTGATGATGTTGCTGGTGATGTTGCTGATGATGTTGCTGATGATGTTGCTGATGACGTGAGACGGTGTGTATGCCCGGAGGCGGTGTTGTATGCCCCGAGGCGGTGTTGTATGCCCGGGAGGCGGTGTGGTATGCCCGGAGGCGGTGTTGTATGCCCGGAGGCGGTGTTGTATGCCCGGAGGCGGTGTGGTATGCCCGGAGGCGGTGTTGTATGCCCGGAGGGCGGTGTTGTATGCCCTGAGGCGGTCTGGTATGCCCGGAGGCGGTGTAGTATGCCCGGAGGCGGTGTTGTATGCCCGGAGGCGGTGTGCGTATGCCCGGAGGCGGTGCAGTATGCCCGGAGGCGGTGTTGTATGCCCGGAGGCGGTGTGGTATGCCCGGAGGCGGTGTAGTATGCCCGGAGGCGGTGTTGTATGCCCGGAGGCGGTGTGGTATGCCCGGAGGCGGTGTAGTATGCCCGGAGGCGGTGTTGTATGCCCGGAGGCGGTGTGGTATGCCCGGAGGCGGTGTAGTATGCCGGAGGCGGTGTTGTATGCCCGGAGGCGGTGTGGTATGCCCGGAGGCGGTACAACACCGACTCCGGGCATGATGATGATAATGATGATGATGATGATGATGATGATGATGATGATGATGATGATGATGATGATGATGATGATGATGATGATGATGATGATGATGATGATGATGATGATGATGATGATGATGATGAGATGATGATGATGATGATGATGATGATGATGATGATGATGATGATGATGATGATGATGATGATGATGATGATGATGTGATGATGATGATGATGATGATGATGATGATGATGATGATGATGATGATGATGATGATGTTGCTGATGATGATGTTGCTGATGATGATGTTGATGATGATGTTGCTGATGATGTTGCTGATGATGTTGCTGATGATGTTGCTGATGATGTTGATGATGTGATGTTGTGATGATGATGTTGATGATGATGTTGATGATGATGTTGATGATGATGTTGTGATGATGATGTTGATGATGATGTTGATGATGATGTTGATGATGATGTTGATGTTGATGATGTTAATGATGATGTTGATGATGATGTTGATGATGATGTTGCTGATGATGTTGCTGATGATGTTGCTGATGATGTTGCTGGTGATGTTGCTGATGATGTTGCTGATGATGTTGCTGATGATGTTGCTGATGATGACGTGAGACGGTGTGGTATGCCCGTTTGCGGTGTTGTATGCCCGGAGGCGGTGTTGCATGCCCGGAGGCGGTGTGTGGTATGCCCGGAGGCGGTGTTGTATGCCCGGAGGCGGTGTTGTATGCCCGGAGGCGGTGTAGTATGCCCGGAGGCGGTGTAGTATGCCCGGAGGCGGTGTTGTATGCCCGGAGGCGGTGTGGTATGCCCGGAGGCGGTGTAGTATGCCCGGAGGCGGTGTTGTATGCCCGGAGGCGGTGTGGTATGCCCGGAGGCGGTACAACACCGCGCCTCCGGGCATGATGATGATAATGATGATGATGATGATGATGATGATGATGATGATGATGATGATGATGATGATGATGATGATGATGATGATGATGATGATGATGATGATGATGATGATGATGATGATGATGATGATGATGATGATGATGATGATGATGATGATGATGATGATGATGATGATGATGTGATGATGATGATGATGATGATGACT
>JAXIVJ010014481.1:0-34280 GCA_036785665.1 Chirona hameri | reverse complement strand
ATGATGATGATGATGATGATGATGATGATGATGATGATGATGATGATGATGATGATGATGATGATGATGTATGATGATGATGATGATGATGATTGGATGATGATGATGATGTGATGATATGATGATGATGATGATGATGATGATGATGATGATGATGATGATGATGATGATGATGATGATGATGATGATGATGATGATGATGATGATGATGATGATGATGATGATGATGATGATGATGATGATGATGATGATGATGATGTTGCTGATGATGATGTTGCTGATGATGATGTTGCTGATGATGATGTTGTTGATGATGTTGCTGATGATGTTGCTGATGATGTTGCTGATGATGTTGCTGATGATGTTGATGATGATGTTGATGATGATGTTGATGATGATGTTGATGATGATGTTGATGATGATGTTGATGATGATGTTGCTGATGATGTTGCTGATGATGTTGCTGATGATGTTGCTGATGATGTTGCTGATGATGTTGCTGGTGATGTTGCTGATGATGTTGCTGATGATGTTGCTGATGATGACGTGAGACGGTGTGGTATGCCCGGAGGCGGTGTTGTATGCCCGGAGGCGGTGTTGTATGCCCGGAGGCGGTGTGGTATGCCCGGAGGCGGAGTTGTATGCCCGGAGGCGGTGTTGTATGCCCGGAGGCGGTGTGGTATGCCCGGAGGCGGTGTTGTATGCCCGGAGGCGGTGTTGTATGCCCTGAGGCGGTCTGGTATGCCCGGAGGCGGTGTAGTATGCCCGGAGGCGGTGTTGTATGCCCGGAGGCGGTGTGGTATGCCCGGAGGCGGTGTAGTATGCCCGGAGGCGGTGTTGTATGCCCGGAGGCGGTGTGGTATGCCCGGAGGCGGTACAACACCGCCTCCGGGCATGATGATGATAATGATGATGATGATGATGATGATGATGATGATGATGATGATGATGATGATGATGATGATGATGATGATGATGATGATGATGATGATGATGATGATGATGATGATGATGATGATGATGATGATGATGATGATGATGATGATGATGATGATGATGATGATGATGATGATGATGATGATGATGATGTTGCTGATGATGATGTTGCTGATGATGATGTTGCTGATGATGATGTTGTTGATGATGTTGCTGATGATGTTGCTGATGATGTTGCTGATGATGTTGCTGATGATGTTGATGATGATGTTGATGATGATGTTGATGATGATGTTGATGATGATGTTGATGATGATGTTGATGATGATGATGATGATGATGATGATGATGATGATGATGATGATGATGATGATGATGATGATGATGATGATGATGATGATGATGATGATGATGATGATGATGATGATGATGATGATGATGATGATGATGATGATGATGATGATGATGATGATGATGATGATGATGATGATGATGATGATGATGATGATGATGATGATGATGATGATGTTGCTGATGATGATGTTGCTGATGATGATGTTGCTGATGATGATGTTGCTGATGATGATGTTGCTGATGATGATGTTGCTGAGGATGATGTTGCTGATGATGATGTTGCTGATGAGGGTGTTGCTGATGATGATGTTGCGGATGATGATGTTGCTGATGATGATGTTGATGATGATGTTGATGATGATGTTGCTGATGATGTTGCTGATGATGTTGCTGATGATGTTGCTGATGATGTTGATGATGATGTTGATGATGATGTTGATGATGATGTTGATGATGATGTTGATGATGATGTTGCTGATGATGTTTCTGATGATGTTGATGATGATGTTGCTGATGATGTTGCTGATGATGTTGCTGATGATGACGTGAGACGGTGTGGTATGCCCGGAGGCGGTGTTGTATGCCCGGAGGCGGTGTTGTATGCCCGGAGGCGGTGTGGTATGCCCGGAGGCGGTGTTGTATGCCCGGAGGCGGTGTTGTATGCCCGGAGGCGGTGTGGTATGCCCGGAGGCGGTGTAGTATGCCCGGAGGCGGTGTTGTATGCCCGGAGGCGGTGTGGTATGCCCGGAGGCGGTGTAGTATGCCCGGAGGCGGTGTTGTATGCCCGGAGGCGGTGTGGTATGCCCGGAGGCGGTGTGGTATGCCCGGAGGCGGTGTAGTTTGCCCGGAGGCGGTGTGGTATGCCCGGAGGCGGTGTGGTATGCCCGGAGGCGGTGTAGTATGCCCGGAGGCGGTGTTGTATGCCCGGAGGCGGTGTGGTATGCCCGGAGGCGGTACAACACCGCCTCCGGGCATGATGATGATGATATTGATGATGATGATGATGATGATGATGATGATGATGATGATGATGATGATGATGATGATGATGATGATGATGATGATGATGATGATGATGATGATGATGATGATGATGATGATGATGATGATGATGATGATGATGATGATGATGATGATGATGATGATGATGATGATGATGATGATGATGATGATGTTGCTGATGATGTTGCTGATGATGTTGCTGGTGATGTTGCTGATGATGTTGCTGATGATGTTGCTGATGATGACGTGAGACGGTGTGGTATGCCCGGAGGCGGTGTTGTATGCCCGGAGGCGGTGTTGTATGCCCGGAGGCGGTGTGGTATGCCCGGAGGCGGTGTTGTATGCCCGGAGGCGGTGTTGTATGCCCGGAGGCGGTGTGGTATGCCCGGAGGCGGTGTTGTATGCCCGGAGGCGGTGTTGTATGCCCTGAGGCGGTCTGGTATGCCCGGAGGCGGTGTAGTATGCCCGGAGGCGGTGTTGTATGCCCGGAGGCGGTGTGGTATGCCCGGAGGCGGTGCGGTATGCCCGGAGGCGGTGTTGTATGCCCGGAGGCGGTGTGGTATGCCCGGAGGCGGTGTAGTATGCCCGGAGGCGGTGTTGTATGCCCGGAGGCGGTGTGGTATGCCCGGAGGCGGTGTAGTATGCCCGGAGGCGGTGTTGTATGCCCGGAGGCGGTGTGGTATGCCCGGAGGCGGTACAACACCGCCTCCGGGCATGATGATGATAATGATGATGATGATGATGATGATGATGATGATGATGATGATGATGATGATGATGATGATGATGATGATGATGATGATGATGATGATGATGATGATGATGATGATGATGATGATGATGATGATGATGATGATGATGATGATGATGATGATGATGATGATGATGATGATGATGTTGCTGATGATGATGTCGCTGATGATGATGTTGCTGATGATGATGTTGTTGATGATGTTGCTGATGATGTTGCTGATGATGTTGCTGATGATGTTGCTGATGATGTTGATGATGATGTTGATGATGATGTTGATGATGATGTTGATGATGATGTTGATGATGATGTTGCTGATGATGTTGCTGATGATGTTGCTGATGATGTTGCTGATGATGTTGCTGGTGATGTTGCTGATGATGTTGCTGATGATGTTGCTGATGATGACGTGAGACGGTGTGGTATGCCCGGAGGCGGTGTTGTATGCCCGGAGGCGGTGTTGTATGCCCGGAGGCGGTGTGGTATGCCCGGAGGCGGTGTTGTATGCCCGGAGGCGGTGTTGTATGCCCGGAGGCGGTGTGGTATGCCCGGAGGCGGTGTTGTATGCCCGGAGGCGGTGTTGTATGCCCTGAGGCGGTCTGGTATGCCCGGAGTCGGTGTAGTATGCCCGGAGGCGGTGTTGTATGCCCGGAGGCGGTGTGGTATGCCCGGAGGCGGTGCAGTATGCCCGGAGGCGTTGTTGTATGCCCGGAGGCGGTGTGGTATGCCCGGAGGCGGTGTAGTATGCCCGGAGGCGGTGTTGTATGCCCGGAGGCGGTGTGGTATGCCCGGAGGCGGTACAACACCGCCTCCGGGCATGATGATGATAATGATGATGATGATGATGATGATGATGATGATGATGATGATGATGATGATGATGATGATGATGATGATGATGATGATGATGATGATGATGATGATGATGATGATGATGATGATGATGATGATGATGATGATGATGATGATGATGATGATGATGATGATGATGATGATGATGATGATGATGTTGCTGATGATGATGTTGCTGATGATGATGTTGCTGATGATGATGTTGTTGATGATGTTGCTGATGATGTTGCTGATGATGTTGCTGATGATGTTGCTGATGATGTTGATGATGATGTTGATGATGATGTTGATGATGATGTTGATGATGATGTTGATGATATGTTGATGATGATGTTGATGATGATGTTGATGATGATGTTGATGTTGATGATGATGTTAATGATGATGTTGATGATGATGTTGCTGATGATGTTGCTGATGATGTTGCTGATGATGTTGCTGATGATGTTGCTGGTGATGTTGCTGATGATGTTGCTGATGATGTTGCTGATGATGTTGCTGATGATGACGTGAGACGGTGTGGTATGCCCGTTTGCGGTGTTGTATGCCCGGAGGCGGTGTTGTATGCCCGGAGGCGGTGTGGTATGCCCGGAGGCGGTGTTGTATGCCCGGAGGCGGTGTTGTATGCCCGGAGGCGGTGTGGTATGCCCGGAGGCGGTGTAGTATGCCCGGAGGCGGTGTTGTATGCCCGGAGGCGGTGTGGTATGCCCGGAGGCGGTGTAGTATGCCCGGAGGCGGTGTTGTATGCCCGGAGGCGGTGTGGTATGCCGGGAGGCGGTGTGGTATGCCCGGAGGCGGTGTAGTTTGCCCGGAGGCGGTGTGGTATGCCCGGAGGCGGTGTGGTATGCCCGGAGGCGGTGTAGTATGCCCGGAGGCGGTGTTGTATGCCCGGAGGCGGTGTGGTATGCCCGGAGGCGGTACAACACCGCCTCCGGGCATGATGATGATGATATTGATGATGATGATGATGATGATGATGATGATGATGATGATGATGATGATGATGATGATGATGATGATGATGATGATGATGATGATGATGATGATGATGATGATGATGATGATGATGATGATGATGATGATGATGATGATGATGATGATGATGATGATGATGATGATGATGATGATGATGATGATGATGATGATGATGATGATGATGATGATGATGATGATGATGATGATGTTGCTGATGATGTTGCTGATGATGTTGCTGGTGATGTTGCTGATGATGTTGCTGATGATGTTGCTGATGATGACGTGAGACGGTGTGGTATGCCCGGAGGCGGTGTTGTATGCCCGGAGGCGGTGTTGTATGCCCGGAGGCGGTGTGGTATGCCCGGAGGCGGTGTTGTATGCCCGGAGGCGGTGTTGTATGCCCGGAGGCGGTGTGGTATGCCCGGAGGCGGTGTTGTATGCCCGGAGGCGGTGTTGTATGCCCTGAGGCGGTCTGGTATGCCCGGAGGCGGTGTAGTATGCCCGGAGGCGGTGTTGTATGCCCGGAGGCGGTGTGGTATGCCCGGAGGCGGTGCAGTATGCCCGGAGGCGGTGTTGTATGCCCGGAGGCGGTGTGGTATGCCCGGAGGCGGTGTAGTATGCCCGGAGGCGGTGTTGTATGCCCGGAGGCGGTGTGGTATGCCCGGAGGCGGTGTAGTATGCCCGGAGGCGGTGTTGTATGCCCGGAGGCGGTGTGGTATGCCCGGAGGCGGTACAACACCGCCTCCGGGCATGATGATGATAATGATGATGATGATGATGATGATGATGATGATGATGATGATGATGATGATGATGATGATGATGATGATGATGATGATGATGATGATGATGATGATGATGATGATGATGATGATGATGATGATGATGATGATGATGATGATGATGATGATGATGATGATGATGATGATGATGATGATGATGATGATGATGATGATGATGATGATGATGATGTTGCTGATGATGATGTTGCTGATGATGATGTTGCTGATGATGATGTTGTTGATGATGTTGCTGATGATGTTGCTGATGATGTTGCTGATGATGTTGCTGATGATGTTGATGATGATGTTGATGATGATGTTGATGATGATGTTGATGATGATGTTGATGATGATGTTGATGATGATGTTGCTGATGATGTTGCTGATGATGTTGCTGATGATGTTGCTGATGATGTTGCTGATGATGTTGCTGGTGATGTTGCTGATGATGTTGCTGATGATGTTGCTGATGATGACGTGAGACGGTGTGGTATGCCCGGAGGCGGTGTTGTATGCCCGGAGGCGGTGTTGTATGCCCGGAGGCGGTGTGGTATGCCCGGAGGCGGAGTTGTATGCCCGGAGGCGGTGTTGTATGCCCGGAGGCGGTGTGGTATGCCCGGAGGCGGTGTTGTATGCCCGGAGGCGGTGTTGTATGCCCTGAGGCGGTCTGGTATGCCCGGAGGCGGTGTAGTATGCCCGGAGGCGGTGTTGTATGCCCGGAGGCGGTGTGGTATGCCCGGAGGCGGTGTAGTATGCCCGGAGGCGGTGTTGTATGCCCGGAGGCGGTGTGGTATGCCCGGAGGCGGTACAACACCGCCTCCGGGCATGATGATGATAATGATGATGATGATGATGATGATGATGATGATGATGATGATGATGATGATGATGATGATGATGATGATGATGATGATGATGATGATGATGATGATGATGATGATGATGATGATGATGATGATGATGATGATGATGATGATGATGATGATGATGATGATGATGATGATGATGATGATGATGATGATGATGATGATGTTGCTGATGATGATGTTGCTGATGATGATGTTGCTGATGATGATGTTGTTGATGATGTTGCTGATGATGTTGCTGATGATGTTGCTGATGATGTTGCTGATGATGTTGATGATGATGTTGATGATGATGTTGATGATGATGTTGATGATGATGTTGATGATGATGTTGATGATGATGATGATGATGATGATGATGATGATGATGATGATGATGATGATGATGATGATGATGATGATGATGATGATGATGATGATGATGATGATGATGATGATGATGATGATGATGATGATGATGATGATGATGATGATGATGATGATGATGATGATGATGATGATGATGATGATGATGATGATGATGATGATGATGATGATGATGATGATGTTGCTGATGATGATGTTGCTGATGATGATGTTGCTGATGATGATGTTGCTGATGATGATGTTGCTGATGATGATGTTGCTGAGGATGATGTTGCTGATGATGATGTTGCTGATGAGGGTGTTGCTGATGATGATGTTGCGGATGATGATGTTGCTGATGATGATGTTGATGATGATGTTGATGATGATGTTGCTGATGATGTTGCTGATGATGTTGCTGATGATGTTGCTGATGATGTTGATGATGATGTTGATGATGATGTTGATGATGATGTTGATGATGATGTTGATGATGATGTTGCTGATGATGTTTCTGATGATGTTGCTGATGATGTTGCTGATGATGTTGCTGATGATGTTGATGATGATGTTGATGATGATGATGATGATGATGATGATGATGATGATGATGATGATGATGATGATGATGATGATGATGATGATGATGATGATGATGATGATGATGATGATGATGATGATGATGATGATGATGATGATGATGATGATGATGATGATGATGATGATGATGATGTTGCTGATGATGATGTTGCTGATGATGATGTTGCTGATGATGATGTTGTTGATGATGTTGCTGATGATGTTGCTGATGATGTTGCTGATGATGTTGCTGATGATGTTGATGATGATGTTGATGATGATGTTGATGATGATGTTGATGATGATGTTGATGATGATGTTGATGATGATGATGATGATGATGATGATGATGATGATGATGATGATGATGATGATGATGATGATGATGATGATGATGATGATGATGATGATGATGATGATGATGATGATGATGATGATGATGATGATGATGATGATGATGATGATGATGATGATGATGATGATGATGATGATGATGATGATGATGATGATGATGATGATGATGATGTTGCTGATGATGATGTTGCTGATGATGATGTTGCTGATGATGATGTTGCTGATGATGATGTTGCTGATGATGATGTTGCTGAGGATGATGTTGCTGATGATGATGTTGCTGATGAGGGTGTTGCTGATGATGATGTTGCGGATGATGATGTTGCTGATGATGATGTTGATGATGATGTTGATGATGATGTTGCTGATGATGTTGCTGATGATGTTGCTGATGATGTTGCTGATGATGTTGATGATGATGTTGATGATGATGTTGATGATGATGTTGATGATGATGTTGATGATGATGTTGCTGATGATGTTTCTGATGATGTTGATGATGATGTTGCTGATGATGTTGCTGATGATGTTGCTGATGATGACGTGAGACGGTGTGGTATGCCCGGAGGCGGTGTTGTATGCCCGGAGGCGGTGTTGTATGCCCGGAGGCGGTGTGGTATGCCCGGAGGCGGTGTTGTATGCCCGGAGGCGGTGTTGTATGCCCGGAGGCGGTGTGGTATGCCCGGAGGCGGTGTAGTATGCCCGGAGGCGGTGTTGTATGCCCGGAGGCGGTGTGGTATGCCCGGAGGCGGTGTAGTATGCCCGGAGGCGGTGTTGTATGCCCGGAGGCGGTGTGGTATGCCCGGAGGCGGTGTGGTATGCCCGGAGGCGGTGTAGTTTGCCCGGAGGCGGTGTGGTATGCCCGGAGGCGGTGTGGTATGCCCGGAGGCGGTGTAGTATGCCCGGAGGCGGTGTTGTATGCCCGGAGGCGGTGTGGTATGCCCGGAGGCGGTAGTACAACACCGCCTCCGGGCATGATGATGATGATATTGATGATGATGATGATGATGATGATGATGATGATGATGATGATGATGATGATGATGATGATGATGATGATGATGATGATGATGATGATGATGATGATGATGATGATGATGATGATGATGATGATGATGATGATGATGATGATGATGATGATGATGATGATGATGATGATGATGATGATGATGATGTTGCTGATGATGTTGCTGATGATGTTGCTGGTGATGTTGCTGATGATGTTGCTGATGATGTTGCTGATGATGACGTGAGACGGTGTGGTATGCCCGGAGGCGGTGTTGTATGCCCGGAGGCGGTGTTGTATGCCCGGAGGCGGTGTGGTATGCCCGGAGGCGGTGTTGTATGCCCGGAGGCGGTGTTGTATGCCCGGAGGCGGTGTGGTATGCCCGGAGGCGGTGTTGTATGCCCGGAGGCGGTGTTGTATGCCCTGAGGCGGTCTGGTATGCCCGGAGGCGGTGTAGTATGCCCGGAGGCGGTGTTGTATGCCCGGAGGCGGTGTGGTATGCCCGGAGGCGGTGCGGTATGCCCGGAGGCGGTGTTGTATGCCCGGAGGCGGTGTGGTATGCCCGGAGGCGGTGTAGTATGCCCGGAGGCGGTGTTGTATGCCCGGAGGCGGTGTGGTATGCCCGGAGGCGGTGTAGTATGCCCGGAGGCGGTGTTGTATGCCCGGAGGCGGTGTGGTATGCCCGGAGGCGGTACAACACCGCCTCCGGGCATGATGATGATAATGATGATGATGATGATGATGATGATGATGATGATGATGATGATGATGATGATGATGATGATGATGATGATGATGATGATGATGATGATGATGATGATGATGATGATGATGATGATGATGATGATGATGATGATGATGATGATGATGATGATGATGATGATGATGATGATGTTGCTGATGATGATGTCGCTGATGATGATGTTGCTGATGATGATGTTGTTGATGATGTTGCTGATGATGTTGCTGATGATGTTGCTGATGATGTTGCTGATGATGTTGATGATGATGTTGATGATGATGTTGATGATGATGTTGATGATGATGTTGATGATGATGTTGCTGATGATGTTGCTGATGATGTTGCTGATGATGTTGCTGTTGCTGGTGATGTTGCTGATGATGTTGCTGATGATGATGTTGCTGATGATGACGTGAGACGGTGTGGTATGCCCGGAGGCGGTGTTGTATGCCCGGAGGCGGTGTTGTATGCCCGGAGGCGGTGTGGTATGCCCGGAGGCGGTGTTGTATGCCCGGAGGCGGTGTTGTATGCCCGGAGGCGGTGTGGTATGCCCGGAGGCGGTGTTGTATGCCCGGAGGCGGTGTTGTATGCCCTGAGGCGGTCTGGTATGCCCGGAGTCGGTGTAGTATGCCCGGAGGCGGTGTTGTATGCCCGGAGGCGGTGTGGTATGCCCGGAGGCGGTGCAGTATGCCCGGAGGCGTTGTTGTATGCCCGGAGGCGGTGTGGTATGCCCGGAGGCGGTGTAGTATGCCCGGAGGCGGTGTTGTATGCCCGGAGGCGGTGTGGTATGCCCGGAGGCGGTACAACACCGCCTCCGGGCATGATGATGATAATGATGATGATGATGATGATGATGATGATGATGATGATGATGATGATGATGATGATGATGATGATGATGATGATGATGATGATGATGATGATGATGATGATGATGATGATGATGATGATGATGATGATGATGATGATGATGATGATGATGATGATGATGATGATGATGATGATGATGATGTTGCTGATGATGATGTTGCTGATGATGATGTTGCTGATGATGATGTTGTTGATGATGTTGCTGATGATGTTGCTGATGATGTTGCTGATGATGTTGCTGATGATGTTGATGATGATGTTGATGATGATGTTGATGATGATGTTGATGATGATGTTGATGATATGTTGATGATGATGTTGATGATGATGTTGATGATGATGTTGATGTTGATGATGATGTTAATGATGATGTTGATGATGATGTTGCTGATGATGTTGCTGATGATGTTGCTGATGATGTTGCTGATGATGTTGCTGGTGATGTTGCTGATGATGTTGCTGATGATGTTGCTGATGATGTTGCTGATGATGACGTGAGACGGTGTGGTATGCCCGTTTGCGGTGTTGTATGCCCGGAGGCGGTGTTGTATGCCCGGAGGCGGTGTGGTATGCCCGGAGGCGGTGTTGTATGCCCGGAGGCGGTGTTGTATGCCCGGAGGCGGTGTGGTATGCCCGGAGGCGGTGTAGTATGCCCGGAGGCGGTGTTGTATGCCCGGAGGCGGTGTGGTATGCCCGGAGGCGGTGTAGTATGCCCGGAGGCGGTGTTGTATGCCCGGAGGCGGTGTGGTATGCCGGGAGGCGGTGTGGTATGCCCGGAGGCGGTGTAGTTTGCCCGGAGGCGGTGTGGTATGCCCGGAGGCGGTGTGGTATGCCCGGAGGCGGTGTAGTATGCCCGGAGGCGGTGTTGTATGCCCGGAGGCGGTGTGGTATGCCCGGAGGCGGTACAACACCGCCTCCGGGCATGATGATGATGATATTGATGATGATGATGATGATGATGATGATGATGATGATGATGATGATGATGATGATGATGATGATGATGATGATGATGATGATGATGATGATGATGATGATGATGATGATGATGATGATGATGATGATGATGATGATGATGATGATGATGATGATGATGATGATGATGATGATGATGATGATGATGATGATGATGATGATGATGATGATGATGATGATGATGATGATGTTGCTGATGATGTTGCTGATGATGTTGCTGGTGATGTTGCTGATGATGTTGCTGATGATGTTGCTGATGATGACGTGAGACGGTGTGGTATGCCCGGAGGCGGTGTTGTATGCCCGGAGGCGGTGTTGTATGCCCGGAGGCGGTGTGGTATGCCCGGAGGCGGTGTTGTATGCCCGGAGGCGGTGTTGTATGCCCGGAGGCGGTGTGGTATGCCCGGAGGCGGTGTTGTATGCCCGGAGGCGGTGTTGTATGCCCTGAGGCGGTCTGGTATGCCCGGAGGCGGTGTAGTATGCCCGGAGGCGGTGTTGTATGCCCGGAGGCGGTGTGGTATGCCCGGAGGCGGTGCAGTATGCCCGGAGGCGGTGTTGTATGCCCGGAGGCGGTGTGGTATGCCCGGAGGCGGTGTAGTATGCCCGGAGGCGGTGTTGTATGCCCGGAGGCGGTGTGGTATGCCCGGAGGCGGTGTAGTATGCCCGGAGGCGGTGTTGTATGCCCGGAGGCGGTGTGGTATGCCCGGAGGCGGTACAACACCGCCTCCGGGCATGATGATGATAATGATGATGATGATGATGATGATGATGATGATGATGATGATGATGATGATGATGATGATGATGATGATGATGATGATGATGATGATGATGATGATGATGATGATGATGATGATGATGATGATGATGATGATGATGATGATGATGATGATGATGATGATGATGATGATGATGATGATGATGATGATGATGATGATGATGATGATGTTGCTGATGATGATGTTGCTGATGATGATGTTGCTGATGATGATGTTGTTGATGATGTTGCTGATGATGTTGCTGATGATGTTGCTGATGATGTTGCTGATGATGTTGATGATGATGTTGATGATGATGTTGATGATGATGTTGATGATGATGTTGATGATGATGTTGATGATGATGTTGCTGATGATGTTGCTGATGATGTTGCTGATGATGTTGCTGATGATGTTGCTGATGATGTTGCTGGTGATGTTGCTGATGATGTTGCTGATGATGTTGCTGATGATGACGTGAGACGGTGTGGTATGCCCGGAGGCGGTGTTGTATGCCCGGAGGCGGTGTTGTATGCCCGGAGGCGGTGTGGTATGCCCGGAGGCGGAGTTGTATGCCCGGAGGCGGTGTTGTATGCCCGGAGGCGGTGTGGTATGCCCGGAGGCGGTGTTGTATGCCCGGAGGCGGTGTTGTATGCCCTGAGGCGGTCTGGTATGCCCGGAGGCGGTGTAGTATGCCCGGAGGCGGTGTTGTATGCCCGGAGGCGGTGTGGTATGCCCGGAGGCGGTGTAGTATGCCCGGAGGCGGTGTTGTATGCCCGGAGGCGGTGTGGTATGCCCGGAGGCGGTACAACACCGCCTCCGGGCATGATGATGATAATGATGATGATGATGATGATGATGATGATGATGATGATGATGATGATGATGATGATGATGATGATGATGATGATGATGATGATGATGATGATGATGATGATGATGATGATGATGATGATGATGATGATGATGATGATGATGATGATGATGATGATGATGATGATGATGATGATGATGATGATGTTGCTGATGATGATGTTGCTGATGATGATGTTGCTGATGATGATGTTGTTGATGATGTTGCTGATGATGTTGCTGATGATGTTGCTGATGATGTTGCTGATGATGTTGATGATGATGTTGATGATGATGTTGATGATGATGTTGATGATGATGTTGATGATGATGTTGATGATGATGATGATGATGATGATGATGATGATGATGATGATGATGATGATGATGATGATGATGATGATGATGATGATGATGATGATGATGATGATGATGATGATGATGATGATGATGATGATGATGATGATGATGATGATGATGATGATGATGATGATGATGATGATGATGATGATGATGATGATGATGATGATGATGATGATGATGATGTTGCTGATGATGATGTTGCTGATGATGATGTTGCTGATGATGATGTTGCTGATGATGATGTTGCTGATGATGATGTTGCTGAGGATGATGTTGCTGATGATGATGTTGCTGATGAGGGTGTTGCTGATGATGATGTTGCGGATGATGATGTTGCTGATGATGATGTTGATGATGATGTTGATGATGATGTTGCTGATGATGTTGCTGATGATGTTGCTGATGATGTTGCTGATGATGTTGATGATGATGTTGATGATGATGTTGATGATGATGTTGATGATGATGTTGATGATGATGTTGCTGATGATGTTTCTGATGATGTTGATGATGATGTTGCTGATGATGTTGCTGATGATGTTGCTGATGATGACGTGAGACGGTGTGGTATGCCCGGAGGCGGTGTTGTATGCCCGGAGGCGGTGTTGTATGCCCGGAGGCGGTGTGGTATGCCCGGAGGCGGTGTTGTATGCCCGGAGGCGGTGTTGTATGCCCGGAGGCGGTGTGGTATGCCCGGAGGCGGTGTAGTATGCCCGGAGGCGGTGTTGTATGCCCGGAGGCGGTGTGGTATGCCCGGAGGCGGTGTAGTATGCCCGGAGGCGGTGTTGTATGCCCGGAGGCGGTGTGGTATGCCCGGAGGCGGTGTGGTATGCCCGGAGGCGGTGTAGTTTGCCCGGAGGCGGTGTGGTATGCCCGGAGGCGGTGTGGTATGCCCGGAGGCGGTGTAGTATGCCCGGAGGCGGTGTTGTATGCCCGGAGGCGGTGTGGTATGCCCGGAGGCGGTACAACACCGCCTCCGGGCATGATGATGATGATATTGATGATGATGATGATGATGATGATGATGATGATGATGATGATGATGATGATGATGATGATGATGATGATGATGATGATGATGATGATGATGATGATGATGATGATGATGATGATGATGATGATGATGATGATGATGATGATGATGATGATGATGATGATGATGATGATGATGATGATGATGATGTTGCTGATGATGTTGCTGATGATGTTGCTGGTGATGTTGCTGATGATGTTGCTGATGATGTTGCTGATGATGACGTGAGACGGTGTGGTATGCCCGGAGGCGGTGTTGTATGCCCGGAGGCGGTGTTGTATGCCCGGAGGCGGTGTGGTATGCCCGGAGGCGGTGTTGTATGCCCGGAGGCGGTGTTGTATGCCCGGAGGCGGTGTGGTATGCCCGGAGGCGGTGTTGTATGCCCGGAGGCGGTGTTGTATGCCCTGAGGCGGTCTGGTATGCCCGGAGGCGGTGTAGTATGCCCGGAGGCGGTGTTGTATGCCCGGAGGCGGTGTGGTATGCCCGGAGGCGGTGCGGTATGCCCGGAGGCGGTGTTGTATGCCCGGAGGCGGTGTGGTATGCCCGGAGGCGGTGTAGTATGCCCGGAGGCGGTGTTGTATGCCCGGAGGCGGTGTGGTATGCCCGGAGGCGGTGTAGTATGCCCGGAGGCGGTGTTGTATGCCCGGAGGCGGTGTGGTATGCCCGGAGGCGGTACAACACCGCCTCCGGGCATGATGATGATAATGATGATGATGATGATGATGATGATGATGATGATGATGATGATGATGATGATGATGATGATGATGATGATGATGATGATGATGATGATGATGATGATGATGATGATGATGATGATGATGATGATGATGATGATGATGATGATGATGATGATGATGATGATGATGATGATGATGTTGCTGATGATGATGTCGCTGATGATGATGTTGCTGATGATGATGTTGTTGATGATGTTGCTGATGATGTTGCTGATGATGTTGCTGATGATGTTGCTGATGATGTTGATGATGATGTTGATGATGATGTTGATGATGATGTTGATGATGATGTTGATGATGATGTTGCTGATGATGTTGCTGATGATGTTGCTGATGATGTTGCTGATGATGTTGCTGGTGATGTTGCTGATGATGTTGCTGATGATGTTGCTGATGATGACGTGAGACGGTGTGGTATGCCCGGAGGCGGTGTTGTATGCCCGGAGGCGGTGTTGTATGCCCGGAGGCGGTGTGGTATGCCCGGAGGCGGTGTTGTATGCCCGGAGGCGGTGTTGTATGCCCGGAGGCGGTGTGGTATGCCCGGAGGCGGTGTTGTATGCCCGGAGGCGGTGTTGTATGCCCTGAGGCGGTCTGGTATGCCCGGAGTCGGTGTAGTATGCCCGGAGGCGGTGTTGTATGCCCGGAGGCGGTGTGGTATGCCCGGAGGCGGTGCAGTATGCCCGGAGGCGTTGTTGTATGCCCGGAGGCGGTGTGGTATGCCCGGAGGCGGTGTAGTATGCCCGGAGGCGGTGTTGTATGCCCGGAGGCGGTGTGGTATGCCCGGAGGCGGTACAACACCGCCTCCGGGCATGATGATGATAATGATGATGATGATGATGATGATGATGATGATGATGATGATGATGATGATGATGATGATGATGATGATGATGATGATGATGATGATGATGATGATGATGATGATGATGATGATGATGATGATGATGATGATGATGATGATGATGATGATGATGATGATGATGATGATGATGATGATGATGTTGCTGATGATGATGTTGCTGATGATGATGTTGCTGATGATGATGTTGTTGATGATGTTGCTGATGATGTTGCTGATGATGTTGCTGATGATGTTGCTGATGATGTTGATGATGATGTTGATGATGATGTTGATGATGATGTTGATGATGATGTTGATGATATGTTGATGATGATGTTGATGATGATGTTGATGATGATGTTGATGTTGATGATGATGTTAATGATGATGTTGATGATGATGTTGCTGATGATGTTGCTGATGATGTTGCTGATGATGTTGCTGATGATGTTGCTGGTGATGTTGCTGATGATGTTGCTGATGATGTTGCTGATGATGTTGCTGATGATGACGTGAGACGGTGTGGTATGCCCGTTTGCGGTGTTGTATGCCCGGAGGCGGTGTTGTATGCCCGGAGGCGGTGTGGTATGCCCGGAGGCGGTGTTGTATGCCCGGAGGCGGTGTTGTATGCCCGGAGGCGGTGTGGTATGCCCGGAGGCGGTGTAGTATGCCCGGAGGCGGTGTTGTATGCCCGGAGGCGGTGTGGTATGCCCGGAGGCGGTGTAGTATGCCCGGAGGCGGTGTTGTATGCCCGGAGGCCCGGAGGCGGTACAACACCGCCTCCGGGCATGATGATGATAATGATGATGATGATGATGATGATGATGATGATGATGATGATGATGATGATGATGATGATGATGATGATGATGATGATGATGATGATGATGATGATGATGATGATGATGATGATGATGATGATGATGATGATGATGATGATGATGATGATGATGATGATGATGATGATGATGATGATGATGATGATGATGATGATGATGATGTTGCTGATGATGATGTTGCTGATGATGATGTTGCTGATGATGATGTTGTTGATGATGTTGCTGATGATGTTGCTGATGATGTTGCTGATGATGTTGCTGATGATGTTGATGATGATGTTGATGATGATGTTGATGATGATGTTGATGATGATGTTGATGATGATGTTGATGATGATAATGATGATGATGATGATGATGATGATGATGATGATGATGATGATGATGATGATGATGATGATGATGATGATGATGATGATGATGATGATGATGATGATGATGATGATGATGATGATGATGATGATGATGATGATGATGATGATGATGATGATGATGATGATGATGATGATGATGATGATGATGATGATGTTGCTGATGATGATGTTGCTGATGATGATGTTGCTGATGATGATGTTGCTGATGATGATGTTGCTGATGATGATGTTGCTGAGGATGATGTTGCTGATGATGATGTTGCTGATGAGGATGTTGCTGATGATGATGTTGCGGATGATGATGTTGCTGATGATGATGTTGATGATGATGTTGATGATGATGTTGCTGATGATGTTGCTGATGATGTTGCTGATGATGTTGCTGATGATGTTGCTGATGATGTTGATGATGATGTTGATGATGATGTTGATGATGATGTTGATGATGATGTTGATGATGATGTTGCTGATGATGTTGCTGATGATGTTGATGATGATGTTGCTGATGATGTTGCTGATGATGTTGCTGATGATGACGTGAGACGGTGTGGTATGCCCGGAGGCGGTGTTGTATGCCCGGAGGCGGTGTTGTATGCCCGGAGGCGGTGTGGTATGCCCGGAGGCGGTGTTGTATGCCCGGAGGCGGTGTTGTATGCCCGGAGGCGGTGTGGTATGCCCGGAGGCGGTGTAGTATGCCCGGAGGCGGTGTTGTATGCCCGGAGGCGGTGTGGTATGCCCGGAGGCGGTGTAGTATGCCCGGAGGCGGTGTTGTATGCCCGGAGGCGGTGTGGTATGCCCGGAGGCGGTGTGGTATGCCCGGAGGCGGTGTAGTTTGCCCGGAGGCGGTGTGGTATGCCCGGAGGCGGTGTGGTATGCCCGGAGGCGGTGTAGTATGCCCGGAGGCGGTGTTGTATGCCCGGAGGCGGTGTGGTATGCCCGGAGGCGGTACAACACCGCCTCCGGGCATGATGATGATGATATTGATGATGATGATGATGATGATGATGATGATGATGATGATGATGATGATGATGATGATGATGATGATGATGATGATGATGATGATGATGATGATGATGATGATGATGATGATGATGATGATGATGATGATGATGATGATGATGATGATGATGATGATGATGATGATGATGATGATGATGATGATGATGATGATGATGATGATGATGATGATGTTGCTGATGATGTTGCTGATGATGTTGCTGGTGATGTTGCTGATGATGTTGCTGATGATGTTGCTGATGATGACGTGAGACGGTGTGGTATGCCCGGAGGCGGTGTTGTAAGCCCGGAGGCGGTGTTGTATGCCCGGAGGCGGTGTGGTATGCCCGGAGGCGGTGTTGTATGCCCGGAGGCGGTGTTGTATGCCCGGAGGCGGTGTGGTATGCCCGGAGGCGGTGTTGTATGCCCGGAGGCGGTGTTGTATGCCCTGAGGCGGTCTGGTATGCCCGGAGGCGGTGTAGTATGCCCGGAGGCGGTGTTGTATGCCCGGAGGCGGTGTGGTATGCCCGGAGGCGGTGCAGTATGCCCGGAGGCGGTGTTGTATGCCCGGAGGCGGTGTGGTATGCCCGGAGGCGGTGTAGTATGCCCGGAGGCGGTGTTGTATGCCCGGAGGCGGTGTGGTATGCCCGGAGGCGGTGTAGTATGCCCGGAGGCGGTGTTGTATGCCCGGAGGCGGTGTGGTATGCCCGGAGGCGGTACAACACCGCCTCCGGGCATGATGATGATAATGATGATGATGATGATGATGATGATGATGATGATGATGATGATGATGATGATGATGATGATGATGATGATGATGATGATGATGATGATGATGATGATGATGATGATGATGATGATGATGATGATGATGATGATGATGATGATGATGATGATGATGATGATGATGTTGCTGATGATGATGTCGCTGATGATGATGTTGCTGATGATGATGTTGTTGATGATGTTGTTGATGATGTTGCTGATGATGTTGCTGATGATGTTGCTGATGATGTTGCTGATGATGTTGATGATGATGTTGATGATGATGTTGATGATGATGTTGATGATGATGTTGATGATGATGTTGCTGATGATGTTGCTGATGATGTTGCTGATGATGTTGCTGATGATGTTGCTGATGATGTTGCTGGTGATGTTGCTGATGATGTTGCTGATGATGTTGCTGATGATGACGTGAGACGGTGTGGTATGCCCGGAGGCGGTGTTGTATGCCCGGAGGCGGTGTTGTATGCCCGGAGGCGGTGTGGTATGCCCGGAGGCGGTGTTGTATGCCCGGAGGCGGTGTTGTATGCCCGGAGGCGGTGTGGTATGCCCGGAGGCGGTGTTGTATGCCCGGAGGCGGTGTTGTATGCCCTGAGGCGGTCTGGTATGCCCGGAGGCGGTGTAGTATGCCCGGAGGCGGTGTTGTATGCCCGGAGGCGGTGTGGTATGCCCGGAGGCGGTGTAGTATGTCCGGAGGCGGTGTTGTATGCCCGGAGGCGGTGTGGTATGCCCGGAGGCGGTACAACACCGCCTCCGGGCATGATGATGATAATGATGATGATGATGATGATGATGATGATGATGATGATGATGATGATGATGATGATGATGATGATGATGATGATGATGATGATGATGATGATGATGATGATGATGATGATGATGATGATGATGATGATGATGATGATGATGATGATGATGATGATGATGATGATGATGATGATGATGATGATGATGATGATGATGATGATGATGATGATGATGATGATGATGATGATGATGATGATGATGATGATGATGATGATGATGATGATGTTGCTGATGATGATGTTGCTGATGATGATGTTGCTGATGATGATGTTGTTGATGATGTTGCTGATGATGTTGCTGATGATGTTGCTGATGATGTTGCTGATGATGTTGATGATGATGTTGATGATGATGTTGATGATGATGTTGATGATGATGTTGATGATGATAATGATGATGATGATGATGATGATGATGATGATGATGATGATGATGATGATGATGATGATGATGATGATGATGATGATGATGATGATGATGATGATGATGATGATGATGATGATGATGATGATGATGATGATGATGATGATGATGATGATGATGATGATGATGATGATGATGATGATGATGATGATGATGATGATGATGATGATGATGATGATGTTGCTGATGATGATGTTGCTGATGATGATGTTGCTGATGATGATGTTGTTGATGATGTTGCTGATGATGTTGCTGATGATGTTGCTGATGATGTTGCTGATGATGACGTGAGACGGTGTGGTATGCCCGGAGGCGGTGTTGTATGCCCGGAGGCGGTGTTGTATGCCCGGAGGCGGTGTGGTATGCCCGGAGGCGGTGTTGTATGCCCGGAGGCGGTGTTGTATGCCCGGAGGCGGTGTGGTATGCCCGGAGGCGGTGTTGTATGCCCGGAGGCGGTGTTGTATGCCCTGAGGCGGTCTGGTATGCCCGGAGGCGGTGTAGTATGCCCGGAGGCGGTGTTGTATGCCCGGAGGCGGTGTGGTATGCCCGGAGGCGGTGCAGTATGCCCGGAGGCGGTGTTGTATGCCCGGAGGCGGTGTGGTATGCCCGGAGGCGGTGTAGTATGCCCGGAGGCGGTGTTGTATGCCCGGAGGCGGTGTGGTATGCCCGGAGGCGGTGTAGTATGCCCGGAGGCGGTGTTGTATGCCCGGAGGCGGTGTGGTATGCCCGGAGGCGGTACAACACCGCCTCCGGGCATGATGATGATAATGATGATGATGATGATGATGATGATGATGATGATGATGATGATGATGATGATGATGATGATGATGATGATGATGATGATGATGATGATGATGATGATGATGATGATGATGATGATGATGATGATGATGATGATGATGATGATGATGATGATGATGATGATGATGATGATGATGATGATGATGATGCTGATGATGATGATGATGATGATGATGTTGCTGATGATGATGTTGCTGATGATGATGTTGCTGATGATGATGTTGTTGATGATGTTGCTGATGATGTTGCTGATGATGTTGCTGATGATGTTGCTGATGATGTTGATGATGATGTTGATGATGATGTTGATGATGATGTTGATGATGATGTTGATGATGATGTTGATGATGATAATGATGATGATGATGATGATGATGATGATGATGATGATGATGATGATGATGATGATGATGATGATGATGATGATGATGATGATGATGATGATGATGATGATGATGATGATGATGATGATGATGATGATGATGATGATGATGATGATGATGATGATGATGATGATGATGATGATGATGATGATGATGATGATGTTGCTGATGATGATGTTGCTGATGATGATGTTGCTGATGATGATGTTGCTGATGATGATGTTGCTGATGATGATGTTGCTGAGGATGATGTTGCTGATGATGATGTTGCTGATGAGGATGTTGCTGATGATGATGTTGCGGATGATGATGTTGCTGATGATGATGTTGATGATGATGTTGATGATGATGTTGCTGATGATGTTGCTGATGATGTTGCTGATGATGTTGCTGATGATGTTGATGATGATGTTGATGATGATGTTGATGATGATGTTGATGATGATGTTGATGATGATGTTGCTGATGATGTTGCTGATGATGTTGATGATGATGTTGCTGATGATGTTGCTGATGATGTTGCTGATGATGACGTGAGACGGTGTGGTATGCCCGGAGGCGGTGTTGTATGCCCGGAGGCGGTGTTGTATGCCCGGAGGCGGTGTGGTATGCCCGGAGGCGGTGTTGTATGCCCGGAGGCGGTGTTGTATGCCCGGAGGCGGTGTGGTATGCCCGGAGGCGGTGTAGTATGCCCGGAGGCGGTGTTGTATGCCCGGAGGCGGTGTGGTATGCCCGGAGGCGGTGTAGTATGCCCGGAGGCGGTGTTGTATGCCCGGAGGCGGTGTGGTATGCCGGGAGGCGGTGTGGTATGCCCGGAGGCGGTGTAGTTTGCCCGGAGGCGGTGTGGTATGCCCGGAGGCGGTGTGGTATGCCCGGAGGCGGTGTAGTATGCCCGGAGGCGGTGTTGTATGCCCGGAGGCGGTGTGGTATGCCCGGAGGCGGTACAACACCGCCTCCGGGCATGATGATGATGATATTGATGATGATGATGATGATGATGATGATGATGATGATGATGATGATGATGATGATGATGATGATGATGATGATGATGATGATGATGATGATGATGATGATGATGATGATGATGATGATGATGATGATGATGATGATGATGATGATGATGATGATGATGATGATGATGATGATGATGATGATGATGATGATGATGATGATGATGATGATGATGATGATGATGTTGCTGATGATGTTGCTGATGATGTTGCTGGTGATGTTGCTGATGATGTTGCTGATGATGTTGCTGATGATGACGTGAGACGGTGTGGTATGCCCGGAGGCGGTGTTGTATGCCCGGAGGCGGTGTTGTATGCCCGGAGGCGGTGTGGTATGCCCGGAGGCGGTGTTGTATGCCCGGAGGCGGTGTTGTATGCCCGGAGGCGGTGTGGTATGCCCGGAGGCGGTGTTGTATGCCCGGAGGCGGTGTTGTATGCCCTGAGGCGGTCTGGTATGCCCGGAGGCGGTGTAGTATGCCCGGAGGCGGTGTTGTATGCCCGGAGGCGGTGTGGTATGCCCGGAGGCGGTGCAGTATGCCCGGAGGCGGTGTTGTATGCCCGGAGGCGGTGTGGTATGCCCGGAGGCGGTGTAGTATGCCCGGAGGCGGTGTTGTATGCCCGGAGGCGGTGTGGTATGCCCGGAGGCGGTGTAGTATGCCCGGAGGCGGTGTTGTATGCCCGGAGGCGGTGTGGTATGCCCGGAGGCGGTACAACACCGCCTCCGGGCATGATGATGATAATGATGATGATGATGATGATGATGATGATGATGATGATGATGATGATGATGATGATGATGATGATGATGATGATGATGATGATGATGATGATGATGATGATGATGATGATGATGATGATGATGATGATGATGATGATGATGATGATGATGATGATGATGATGATGATGATGATGATGATGATGATGATGATGATGATGATGATGATGATGATGATGTTGCTGATGATGATGTTGCTGATGATGATGTTGCTGATGATGATGTTGTTGATGATGTTGCTGATGATGTTGCTGATGATGTTGCTGATGATGTTGCTGATGATGTTGATGATGATGTTGATGATGATGTTGATGATGATGTTGATGATGATGTTGATGATGATGTTGATGATGATGTTGCTGATGATGTTGCTGATGATGTTGCTGATGATGTTGCTGATGATGTTGCTGATGATGTTGCTGGTGATGTTGCTGATGATGTTGCTGATGATGTTGCTGATGATGACGTGAGACGGTGTGGTATGCCCGGAGGCGGTGTTGTATGCCCGGAGGCGGTGTTGTATGCCCGGAGGCGGTGTGGTATGCCCGGAGGCGGTGTTGTATGCCCGGACGCGGTGTTGTATGCCCGGAGGCGGTGTGGTATGCCCGGAGGCGGTGTTGTATGCCCGGAGGCGGTGTTGTATGCCCTGAGGCGGTCTGGTATGCCCGGAGGCGGTGTAGTATGCCCGGAGGCGGTGTTGTATGCCCGGAGGCGGTGTGGTATGCCCGGAGGCGGTGTAGTATGCCCGGAGGCGGTGTTGTATGCCCGGAGGCGGTGTGGTATGCCCGGAGGCGGTACAACACCGCCTCCGGGCATGATGATGATAATGATGATGATGATGATGATGATGATGATGATGATGATGATGATGATGATGATGATGATGATGATGATGATGATGATGATGATGATGATGATGATGATGATGATGATGATGATGATGATGATGATGATGATGATGATGATGATGATGATGATGATGATGATGATGATGATGATGATGATGATGATGATGATGATGATGATGATGATGATGTTGCTGATGATGATGTTGCTGATGATGATGTTGCTGATGATGATGTTGTTGATGATGTTGCTGATGATGTTGCTGATGATGTTGCTGATGATGTTGCTGATGATGTTGATGATGATGTTGATGATGATGTTGATGATGATGTTGATGATGATGTTGATGATGATGATGATGATGATGATGATGATGATGATGATGATGATGATGATGATGATGATGATGATGATGATGATGATGATGATGATGATGATGATGATGATGATGATGATGATGATGATGATGATGATGATGATGATGATGATGATGATGATGATGTTGCTGATGATGATGTTGCTGATGATGATGTTGCTGATGATGATGTTGCTGATGATGATGTTGCTGATGATGATGTTGCTGAGGATGATGTTGCTGATGATGATGTTGCTGATGAGGATGTTGCTGATGATGATGTTGCGGATGATGATGTTGCTGATGATGATGTTGCTGATGATGATGTTGATGATGATGTTGATGATGATGTTGCTGATGATGTTGCTGATGATGTTGCTGATGATGTTGCTGATGATGTTGATGATGATGTTGATGATGATGTTGATGATGATGTTGATGATGATGTTGATGATGATGTTGCTGATGATGTTGCTGATGATGTTGATGATGATGTTGCTGATGATGTTGCTGATGATGTTGCTGATGATGACGTGAGACGGTGTGGTATGCCCGGAGGCGGTGTTGTATGCCCGGAGGCGGTGTTGTATGCCCGGAGGCGGTGTGGTATGCCCGGAGGCGGTGTTGTATGCCCGGAGGCGGTGTTGTATGCCCGGAGGCGGTGTGGTATGCCCGGAGGCGGTGTAGTATGCCCGGAGGCGGTGTTGTATGCCCGGAGGCGGTGTGGTATGCCCGGAGGCGGTGTAGTATGCCCGGAGGCGGTGTTGTATGCCCGGAGGCGGTGTGGTATGCCCGGAGGCGGTGTGGTATGCCCGGAGGCGGTGTAGTTTGCCCGGAGGCGGTGTGGTATGCCCGGAGGCGGTGTGGTATGCCCGGAGACGGTGTAGTATGCCCGGAGGCGGTGTTGTATGCCCGGAGGCGGTGTGGTATGCCCGGAGGCGGTACAACACCGCCTCCGGGCATGATGATGATGATATTGATGATGATGATGATGATGATGATGATGATGATGATGATGATGATGATGATGATGATGATGATGATGATGATGATGATGATGATGATGATGATGATGATGATGATGATGATGATGATGATGATGATGATGATGATGATGATGATGATGATGATGATGATGATGATGATGATGATGATGATGATGTTGCTGATGATGTTGCTGATGATGTTGCTGGTGATGTTGCTGATGATGTTGCTGATGATGTTGCTGATGATGACGTGAGACGGTGTGGTATGCCCGGAGGCGGTGTTGTATGCCCGGAGGCGGTGTTGTATGCCCGGAGGCGGTGTGGTATGCCCGGAGGCGGTGTTGTATGCCCGGAGGCGGTGTTGTATGCCCGGAGGCGGTGTGGTATGCCCGGAGGCGGTGTTGTATGCCCGGAGGCGGTGTTGTATGCCCTGAGGCGGTCTGGTATGCCCGGAGGCGGTGTAGTATGCCCGGAGGCGGTGTTGTATGCCCGGAGGCGGTGTGGTATGCCCGGAGGCGGTGCGGTATGCCCGGAGGCGGTGTTGTATGCCCGGAGGCGGTGTGGTATGCCCGGAGGCGGTGTAGTATGCCCGGAGGCGGTGTTGTATGCCCGGAGGCGGTGTGGTATGCCCGGAGGCGGTGTAGTATGCCCGGAGGCGGTGTTGTATGCCCGGAGGCGGTGTGGTATGCCCGGAGGCGGTACAACACCGCCTCCGGGCATGATGATGATAATGATGATGATGATGATGATGATGATGATGATGATGATGATGATGATGATGATGATGATGATGATGATGATGATGATGATGATGATGATGATGATGATGATGATGATGATGATGATGATGATGATGATGATGATGATGATGATGATGATGATGATGATGATGATGATGATGTTGCTGATGATGATGTCGCTGATGATGATGTTGCTGATGATGATGTTGTTGATGATGTTGCTGATGATGTTGCTGATGATGTTGCTGATGATGTTGCTGATGATGTTGATGATGATGTTGATGATGATGTTGATGATGATGTTGATGATGATGTTGATGATGATGTTGCTGATGATGTTGCTGATGATGTTGCTGATGATGTTGCTGATGATGTTGCTGGTGATGTTGCTGATGATGTTGCTGATGATGTTGCTGATGATGACGTGAGACGGTGTGGTATGCCCGGAGGCGGTGTTGTATGCCCGGAGGCGGTGTTGTATGCCCGGAGGCGGTGTGGTATGCCCGGAGGCGGTGTTGTATGCCCGGAGGCGGTGTTGTATGCCCGGAGGCGGTGTGGTATGCCCGGAGGCGGTGTTGTATGCCCGGAGGCGGTGTTGTATGCCCTGAGGCGGTCTGGTATGCCCGGAGTCGGTGTAGTATGCCCGGAGGCGGTGTTGTATGCCCGGAGGCGGTGTGGTATGCCCGGAGGCGGTGCAGTATGCCCGGAGGCGTTGTTGTATGCCCGGAGGCGGTGTGGTATGCCCGGAGGCGGTGTAGTATGCCCGGAGGCGGTGTTGTATGCCCGGAGGCGGTGTGGTATGCCTGGAAGCGGTGTAGTATGCCCGGAGGCGGTGTTGTATGCCCGGAGGCGGTGTGGTATGCCCGGAGGCGGTACAACACCGCCTCCGGGCATGATGATGATAATGATGATGATGATGATGATGATGATGATGATGATGATGATGATGATGATGATGATGATGATGATGATGATGATGATGATGATGATGATGATGATGATGATGATGATGATGATGATGATGATGATGATGATGATGATGATGATGATGATGATGATGATGATGATGATGATGATGATGATGATGATGATGATGTTGCTGATGATGATGTTGCTGATGATGATGTTGCTGATGATGATGTTGTTGATGATGTTGCTGATGATGTTGCTGATGATGTTGCTGATGATGTTGCTGATGATGTTGATGATGATGTTGATGATGATGTTGATGATGATGTTGATGATGATGTTGATGATGATGTTGCTGATGATGTTGCTGATGATGTTGCTGATGATGTTGCTGATGATGTTGCTGATGATGTTGCTGGTGATGTTGCTGATGATGTTGCTGATGATGTTGCTGATGATGACGTGAGACGGTGTGGTATGCCCGGAGGCGGTGTTGTATGCCCGGAGGCGGTGTTGTATGCCCGGAGGCGGTGTGGTATGCCCGGAGGCGGTGTTGTATGCCCGGAGGCGGTGTTGTATGCCCGGAGGCGGTGTGGTATGCCCGGAGGCGGTGTTGTATGCCCGGAGGCGGTGTTGTATGCCCTGAGGCGGTCTGGTATGCCCGGAGGCGGTGTAGTATGCCCGGAGGCGGTGTTGTATGCCCGGAGGCGGTGTGGTATGCCCGGAGGCGGTGTAGTATGCCCGGAGGCGGTGTTGTATGCCCGGAGGCGGTGTGGTATGCCCGGAGGCGGTACAACACCGCCTCCGGGCATGATGATGATAATGATGATGATGATGATGATGATGATGATGATGATGATGATGATGATGATGATGATGATGATGATGATGATGATGATGATGATGATGATGATGATGATGATGATGATGATGATGATGATGATGATGATGATGATGATGATGATGATGATGATGATGATGATGATGATGATGATGATGATGATGATGATGATGATGATGTTGCTGATGATGATGTTGCTGATGATGATGTTGCTGATGATGATGTTGTTGATGATGTTGCTGATGATGTTGCTGATGATGTTGCTGATGATGTTGCTGATGATGTTGATGATGATGTTGATGATGATGTTGATGATGATGTTGATGATGATGTTGATGATGATGTTGATGATGATAATGATGATGATGATGATGATGATGATGATGATGATGATATGATGATGATGATGATGATGATGATGATGATGATGATGATGATGATGATGATGATGATGATGATGATGATGATGATGATGATGATGATGATGATGATGATGATGATGATGATGATGATGATGATGATGATGATGATGTTGCTGATGATGATGTTGCTGATGATGATGTTGCTGATGATGATGTTGTTGATGATGTTGCTGATGATGTTGCTGATGATGTTGCTGATGATGTTGCTGATGATGACGTGAGACGGTGTGGTATGCCCGGAGGCGGTGTTGTATGCCCGGAGGCGGTGTTGTATGCCCGGAGGCGGTGTGGTATGCCCGGAGGCGGTGTTGTATGCCCGGAGGCGGTGTTGTATGCCCGGAGGCGGTGTGGTATGCCCGGAGGCGGTGTTGTATGCCCGGAGGCGGTGTTGTATGCCCTGAGGCGGTCTGGTATGCCCGGAGGCGGTGTAGTATGCCCGGAGGCGGTGTTGTATGCCCGGAGGCGGTGTGGTATGCCCGGAGGCGGTGCAGTATGCCCGGAGGCGGTGTTGTATGCCCGGAGGCGGTGTGGTATGCCCGGAGGCGGTGTAGTATGCCCGGAGGCGGTGTTGTATGCCCGGAGGCGGTGTGGTATGCCCGGAGGCGGTGTAGTATGCCCGGAGGCGGTGTTGTATGCCCGGAGGCGGTGTGGTATGCCCGGAGGCGGTACAACACCGCCTCCGGGCATGATGATGATAATGATGATGATGATGATGATGATGATGATGATGATGATGATGATGATGATGATGATGATGATGATGATGATGATGATGATGATGATGATGATGATGATGATGATGATGATGATGATGATGATGATGATGATGATGATGATGATGATGATGATGATGATGATGATGATGATGATGTTGCTGATGATGATGTTGCTGATGATGATGTTGCTGATGATGATGTTGTTGATGATGTTGCTGATGATGTTGCTGATGATGTTGCTGATGATGTTGCTGATGATGTTGATGATGATGTTGATGATGATGTTGATGATGATGTTGATGATGATGTTGATGATATGTTGATGATGATGTTGATGATGATGTTGATGATGATGTTGATGTTGATGATGATGTTAATGATGATGTTGATGATGATGTTGCTGATGATGTTGCTGATGATGTTGCTGATGATGTTGCTGATGATGTTGCTGGTGATGTTGCTGATGATGTTGCTGATGATGTTGCTGATGATGTTGCTGATGATGACGTGAGACGGTGTCGGTATGCCCGTTTGCGGTGTTGTATGCCCGGAGGCGGTGTTGTATGCCCGGAGGCGGTGTGGTATGCCCGGAGGCGGTGTTGTATGCCCGGAGGCGGTGTTGTATGCCCGGAGGCGGTGTGGTATGCCCGGAGGCGGTGTAGTATGCCCGGAGGCGGTGTTGTATGCCCGGAGGCGGTGTGGTATGCCCGGAGGCGGTGTAGTATGCCCGAGGCGGTGTTGTATGCCCGGAGCGGTGTGGTATGCCCGGAGGCGGTACAACACCGCCTCCGGCATGATGATGATATGATGATGATGATGATGATGATGATGATGATGATGATGATGATGATGATGATGATGATGATGATGATGATGATGATGATGATGATGATATGATGATGATGATGATGATGATGATGATGATGATGATGATGATGATGATGATGATGATGATGATGATGATGATGATGATGTGATGATGATGATGATGATTGCTGATGATGATGATGATGATGATGATGTTGATGATGATGTTGCTGATGATGTTGCTGATGATGTTGCTGATGATGTTGCTGATGATGTTGCTGATGATGTTGATGATGATGTTGATGATGATGTTGATGATGATGTTGATGATGATGTTGGATGATGATGTTGATGATGATAATGATGATGATGATGATGATGATGATGATGATGATGATGATGATGATGATGATGATGATGATGATGATGATGATGATGATGATGATGATGATGATGATGATGATGATGATGATGATGATGATGATGATGATGATGATGATGATGATGGATGATGATGATGATGATGATGATGATGACTGATGATGATGATGATGATGATGATGATGATGATGATGTTGCTGATGATGATGTTGCTGATGATGATGTTGCTGATGATGATGTTGCTGATGATGATGTTGCTGATGATGATGTTGCTGATCTGAGGATGAAGTTGCTGATGATGATGTTGCTGATGAGGATGTTGCTGATGATGATGTTGCGGATGATGATGTTGCTGATGATGATGTTGATGATGATGTTGATGATGATGTTGCTGATGATGTTGCTGATGTGTGCTGATGATGTTGCTGATGATGTTGATGATGATGTTGATGATGATGTTGATGATGATGTTGATGATGATGTTGATGATCATGTTGCTGATGATGTTGCTGATGATGTTGATGATGATGTTGCTGATGATGTTGCTGATGATGTTGCTGATGATGACGTGAGACGGTGTGGTATGCCCGGAGGCGGTGTTGTATGCCCGGAGGCGGTGTTGTATGCCCGGAGGCGGTGTGGTATGCCCGGAGGCGGTGTTGTATGCCCGGAGGCGGTGTTGTATGCCCGGAGGCGTGTGGTATGCCCGGAGGCGGTGTAGTATGCCCGGAGGCGGTGTTGTATGCCCGGAGGCGGTGTGGTATGCCCGGAGGCGGTGTAGTATGCCCGGAGGCGGTGTTGTATGCCCGGAGGCGGTGTGGTATGCCCGGAGGCGGTGTGGTATGCCCGGAGGCGGTGTAGTTTGCCGGAGGCGGTGTGTATGCCCGGAGGCGGTGTGGTATGCCCGGAGGCGGTGTAGTATGCCCGGAGGCGGTGTTGTATGCCCGGAGGCGGTGTGGTATGCCCGGAGGCGGTACAACACCGCCTCCTGGCATGATGATGATGATATTGATGATGATGATGATGATGATGATGATGATGATGATGATGATGATGATGATGATGATGATGATGATGATGATGATGATGATGATGATGATGATGATGATGATGATGATGATGATGATGATGATGATGATGATGATGTTGCTGATGATGTTGCTGATGATGTTGCTGGTGATGTTGCTGATGATGTTGCTGATGATGTTGCTGATGATGACGTGAGACGGTGTGGTATGCCCGGAGGCGGTGTTGTATGCCCGGAGGCGGTGTTGTATGCCCGGAGGCGGTGTGGTATGCCCGGAGGCGGTGTTGTATGCCCGGAGGCGGTGTTGTATGCCCGGAGGCGGTGTGGTATGCCCGGAGGCGGTGTTGTATGCCCGGAGGCGGTGTTGTATGCCCTGAGGCGGTCTGGTATGCCCGGAGGCGGTGTAGTATGCCCGGAGGCGGTGTTGTATGCCCGGAGGCGGTGTGGTATGCCCGGAGGCGGTGCAGTATGCCCGGAGGCGGTGTTGTATGCCCGGAGGCGGTGTGGTATGCCCGGAGGCGGTGTAGTATGCCCGGAGGCGGTGTTGTATGCCCGGAGGCGGTGTGGTATGCCCGGAGGCGGTGTAGTATGCCCGGAGGCGGTGTTGTATGCCGGAGGCGGTGTGGTATGCCGGAGGCGGTACAACACCGCCTCCGGGCATGATGATGATAATGATGATGATGATGATGATGATGATGATGATGATGATCGATGATGATGATGATGATGATGATGATGATGATGATGATGATGATGATGATGATGATGATGATGATGATGATGATGATGATGATGATGATGATGATGATGATGATGATGATGATGATGATGATGATGTTGCTGATGATGATGTCGCTGATGATGATGTTGCTGATGATGATGTTGTTGATGATGTTGTTGATGATGTTGCTGATGATGTTGCTGATGATGTTGCTGATGATGTTGCTGATGATGTTGATGATGATGTGATGATGATGTTGATGATGATGTTGATGATGATGTTGATGATGATGTTGCTGATGATGTTGCTGATGATGTGCTGATGAGTTGCTGATGATGTTGCTGATGATGTTGCTGATGATGTTGCTGATGATGTTGCTGCTGATGATGTTGCTGATGATGACGTGAGACGGTGTGGTATGCCCGGAGCGGTGTTGTATGCCCGGAGGCGGTGTTGTATGCCCGGAGGCGGTGTGGTATGCCCGAGGCGGTGTTGTATGCCCGGAGGCGGTGTTGTATGCCCGAGGCGGTGTGTATGCCCGGAGGCGGTGTTGTATGCCCGGAGGCGGTGTTGTATGCCCTGAGGCGGTCTGGTATGCCCGGAGGCGGTGTAGTATGCCCGGAGGCGGTGTTGTATGCCCGGAGGCGGTGGTGGTATGCCGGAGGCGGTGTAGTATGCCCGCGAGGCGGTGTTGTATGCCCGGAGGCGGTGTGGTATGCCCGGAGGCGGTACAACACCGCCTCCGGGCATGATGATGATAAATGATGATGATGATGATGTGATGATGATGATGATGATGATGATGATGATGATGATGATGATGATGATGATGATGATGATGATGATGATGATGATGATGATGATGATGATGATGATGATGATGATGATGATGATGATGATGATGATGATATGATGATGATGATGATGATGATGATGATGATGATGATGATGATGATGATGATGATGATGATGATGAGTGATGATGATGATGATGATGATGATGATGATGATGATGTTGCTGATGATGATGTTGCTGATGATGATGTTGCTGATGATGATGTTGTTGATGATGTTGCTGATGATGTTGCTGATGATGTTGCTGATGATGTTGCTGATGATGTTGATGATGATGTGATGATGATGTTGATGATGATGTTGATGATGATGTTGATGATGATGTTGATGATGATAATGATGATGATGATGATGATGATGATGATGATGATGATGATGATGATGATGATGATGATGATGATGATGATGATGATGATGATGATGATGATGATGATGATGATGATGATGATGATGATGATGATGATGATGATGATGATGATGATGATGATGATGATGATGATGATGATGATGATGATGTTGCTGATGATGATGTTGCTTATGATGATGTTGCTGATGATGATGTTGTTGATGATGTTGCTGATGATGTTGCTGATGATGTTGCTGATGATGTTGCTGATGATGACGTGAGACGGTGTGGTATGCCCGGAGGCGGTGTTGTATGCCCGGAGGCGGTGTTGTATGCCCGGAGGCGGTGTGGTATGCCCGGAGGCGGTGTAGTATGCCCGGAGGCGGTGTTGTATGCCCGGAGGCGGTGTGGTATGCCCGGAGGCGGTACAACACCGCCTCCGGGCATGATGATGATAATGATGATGATGATGATGATGATGATGATGATGATGATGATGATGATGATGATGATGATGATGATGATGATGATGATGATGATGATGATGATGATGATGATGATGATGATGATGATGATGATGATGATGATGATGATGATGATGATGATGATGATGATGATGATGATGATGATGATGATGATGATGATGATGATGATGATGATGATGATGATGATGTTGCTGATGATGATGTTGCTGATGATGATGTTGCTGATGATGATGTTGTTGATGATGTTGCTGATGATGTTGCTGATGATGTTGCTGATGATGTTGATGATGATGTTGATGATGATGTTGATGATGATGTTGATGATGATGTTGATGATGATGATGTTGATGATGATAATGATGATGATGATGATGATGATGATGATGATGATGATGATGATGATGATGATGATGATGATGATGATGATGATGATGATGATGATGATGATGATGATGATGATGATGATGATGATGATGATGATGATGATGATGATGATGATGATGATGATGATGATGATGATGATGATGATGATGATGATGATGATGATGATGATGATGTTGCTGATGATGATGTTGCTGATGATGATGTTGCTGATGATGATGTTGCTGATGATGATGTTGCTGATGATGATGTTGCTGAGGATGATGTTGCTGATGA
>JAXIVJ010014480.1:0-34284 GCA_036785665.1 Chirona hameri | reverse complement strand
CCATACTCAGTTCTCTCATATATATTCCGGTTTTTCTAATATCTTTGAAAATTTTGATTTTTGTGGGGATTTTTCCCAAACAAAATTATGTATTTGTTATTTTAGGGGTCAAAAACCCAAAATTTTGATAATCCGAGATTGCCATTTTAAAGAAAATGCAATTTTTTATCTTTGGGTAAATTGAGTTTGCAACTTGCTTTACAAATCTGTTTTCTACGATTTTCCAAATATTTCTCATTTTTTACCAACATGACGTCATCAAAAAAAACACTATTATCTCCCAAAATGCTTAACCAATTTCAAATACATTTTTACAGCCTACGTATAATTGTTGTAAACTCAGCTACCATAAAAATCAGCAAGACGCACGTCATGTGTCAAAAGTTATTCAAGAAAAATATAAGGGGGGAGCTGTCAGGCGAGGGTTAACACTAGGGCGAGGGTTAATAATTAATTTTAACGAATTCAAACTTTAAACTTGATCAATCAACAACAAGTAACAAAAATCACTCAAGATTGACAGTAGTAGCGAAAATCCATGAAATCGCACAGCTCAATTCCTCCTATACAAAGCCGGCGACGTGATTGTTCACAAATTTCTGCGTCCGATCCGGCACTTTTACAATAGGCGAAAGTGCCAATAGGCCGGCGGATCAGCTGATTGGCTTAGGACCGCGTGACGTCATAGTACCCTACCTGCCGAACGTCAGTGTGCGATCAGCGCTAAAATGCCTTTTTTCGGGAAGCAATATCTCGAATGCTATTCGCCCGTTTTGCACGCAACTACTCTCAAAAGAAAGATAGTTAAATTTTCTTAAGATAACCCTTCTACCGTTTTTCACCTAACCTAGCCGATTTCTTACGGCGTGAGCGGTGAAGCTTTAGCTGCACATGACAACGTTGAGCTCCGCAATTTGATCCCCATGCGGTTTCTCCGCGCGCAGGCGCCCTTACGCACGATAGCGTAATCGGTAAGGCACTGGACTCCAAATCTGGAGATCCATGTTCGAATCGAGAGAGAAATATATTTGGCGTGTGTATGAGCTTTGCCGCTTATTGTTGCGCTTCCTATTGTTAAATGGCATTTAGTACCGCAATGCGAAGCACTATTCATCGCACATTTAACTATTTCCAAGCAAAATACATCGGAGAATAGGAACGGTATTGATGAAATAGGCACATGCGAGGGGGCGGTGCCCCATCTGAGAGAGACGGACGACACACCATACCACGTCCTGATCGAGTGCCCAGCGTTGATGGGCACCAGACTGAGAACGATCGGGACGATCCAACCGGAATTAGAGGAGGTGCGAAGCGGCCGAGCTGTGGCGGCCTGGGGGGGGGGGGGGGGCGCTGCCAGGTCCCTCCAGAGCCGCCAGGCTACAACCGACTGAAGCGGTCTGCAGGGACACAACAACAACATTAACAACAATTACAACAGCTTGATCGTATACCTGCTGGATGTCGCTGCCGGATATGAACCCGCGCAGGATATGGTTGTGTCTGCTACGGATGGTGTTTATTTTCCCGCGGATGTGCCAGCGCTGTTTTCGTTGAGTCGCATGCTGTGTGGCGTTTGCCGCGGCTCCGGTACCTATCGCTGGTTTGGAGCCGGTAACGCTGCAGACACGCATTCAGGATTTATATCAGGGGGGGCCCCCCTGATATAGTGTTTTGATGACGTCGGGCACGTTAGTGGCAATGCAAATTTCTCTCCGTTTCGTCAGTGACAAATGGTTGACGGGGGGGGGGGGAGCGTCAGGTCGTCAGCGCGAAGAGTTCTTGAGCAGGGGGGGGGGGTCGAGTTGTCAGAAGAATCGCATTTTTATCTAGTGTAAACCAGTTTGGTCAGGGGGAGGGGGTGGCCGCCAGTAGCCCCCCTTGACTGCGTCCCTGTGACGCTGTTACATTGTCCCATCATTGTATTTAATTTCGTTCTGCCTACGGTTCGTGATTCCCAATGCCAACATCTGAACCATATATCATTGTTTATACGGCTGAAATGTTCGGCGCACGCAAATGGTGTTGGTTGCGGTATAACCTGTGGATCATTGCGATAATTAAGCCAGGTGTCGAGTCTTGCTGCGAACAAAGGCGGATCCAGAACGGGTGGTTGGGGGGGGGGGGAATCCCCCCCAAAAAAAATATCACACAATTCTGAAAACTCATTGGTTTCCGCATGATTATGCAATATGCATTGAGAGCTGATTTAAAAACTTCCTTTGCAAAAGTTGCTTAGATTGTTTTAAATATCAGGAAATGTGTCAATTTCGCGCCGATTTCAGGTAGTTTGGGGGGGGGGCGGGGCCCTCCCCCTCTGAATCCGCCCATGACTGCGAAGGATGCGGGTGATGGCGCCAAATAGGTCCTCGCGTTTTGGATTGTTCCGAAGGACTATCTGGGTTACTGAATACTAGATTAGTCATCATATTGGTAAGCAAGCGTTAGTTTCCCTTAAAGGGAAATAATGACCTTTTTCCACTAAAATGGAGTTAGCACTTGAAATCGCCAGACGAGATCAAAATATATTGTAAATTCATCACATTCATCACATTTTGGTGCGAAGCAGCCGAGCTGTGGCGGCCTGGGGGGGGGGGGGGGGGCGCCGCCAGGTCCCTCCAGAGCCGCCAGGCTACAACCGACTGAAGCTGTCTGCAGGGACACAACAACAACATTAACAACAATTACAACAGCTTGATCGTATACCTGCTGGATGTCGCTGCCGGATATGAACCCGCGCAGGATATGGTTGTGTCTGCTACGGATGGTGTTTATTTTCCCGCGGATGTGCCAGCGCTGTTTTCGTTGAGTCGCATGCTGTGTGGCGTTTGCCGCGGCTCCGGTACCTATCGCTGGTTTGGAGCCGGTAACGCTGCAGACACGTATTCAGGATTTATATCAGGGGGGGGGGGGCCCCTGATATAGTGTTTTGATGACGTCGGGCACGTTAGTGGCAATGCAAATTTCTCTCCGTTTCGTCAGTGACAAATGGTTGACGGGGGGGGGGGGGGGGGGGAGCGTCAGGTCGTCAGCGCGAAGAGTTCTTGAGCAGGGGGGGGGGGGGGGTCGAGTTGTCAGAAGAATCGCATTTTTATCTAGTGTAAACCAGTTTGGTCAGGGGGAGGGGGTGGCCGCCAGTAGCCCCCCTTGACTGCGTCCCTGTGACGCTGTTACATTGTCCCATCATTGTATTTAATTTCGTTCTGCCTACGGTTCGTGATTCCCAATGCCAACATCTGAACCATATATCATTGTTTATACGGCTGAAATGTTCGGCGCACGCAAATGGTGTTGGTTGCGGTATAACCTGTGGATCATTGCGATAATTAAGCCAGGTGTCGAGTCTTGCTGCGAACAAAGGCGGATCCAGAACGGGTGGTTGGGGGGGGGGGGGGGAATCCCCCCAAAATATCACACAATTCTGAAAACTCATTGGTTTCCGCATGATTATGCAATATGCATTGAGAGCTGATTTAAAAACTTCCTTTGCAAAAGTTGCTTAGATTGTTTTAAATATCAGGAAATGTGTCAATTTCGCGCCGATTTCAGGTAGTTTGGGGGGGGGGGGCGGGGCCCTCCCCCTCTGAATCCGCCCATGACTGCGAAGGATGCGGGTGATGGCGCCAAATAGGTCCTCGCGTTTTGGATTGTTCCGAAGGACTATCTGGGTTACTGAATACTAGATTAGTCATCATATTGGTAAGCAAGCGTTAGTTTCCCTTAAAGGGAAATAATGACCCTTTTCCACTAAAATGGAGTTAGCACTTGAAATCGCCAGACGAGATCAAAATATATTGTAAATTCATCACATTTTGCATGAAAACTTTCCTACCGAAAGATATTTCAAGTTAAAGTTGATAAGCGTTCCACACTTTAAACGACCGGTACTTGCACTATTTCTGACCTTTTGTCAAGTACTTTTGGTCCTCATCAAACTGTGGGCTTTTCCCGTATTGTTTTTTTACGCACTGGAGTGGAAAATATATTGTGCGTTCTGCTTGTTGTGATTATATGCCCGGCGATCTTCTAAAACTAACAGCGATTGAAAAAAGTGGCAATAAAATCGGAAGCTCATCGATGCACATCAACGCGGCATAGTTAGTGGTTGCGACCCTCAATTTTTGAAAATCGATTCATTTGTTTTCAACATTAGGAGTTGTGTATAGTTTGTCTGTGGCTGTATATAACACTATGCTTTATTTTATCATGAAAAATAATAATTTTCCCCCCAAAAAACTAACGAACAATAACACAAAACTGGCAATTAAATCAGAAGCTCATCGATGCACATCGACGGCGACCTATTTAGCGTCGGCGATTTGTTTACAAAGTCATTGTCATGCTTCTCGGCGCACTTAACCATTTCGGCGCACTTGGCGAGTTGTTCCTGATTAGTATACCCAAGTCCCGTAGCAGGCTTTGTTAATGACGTCACTGGTGCCATTCTTGTGTAGCATTGCAAAATATATCTGATTTCGAGTTGAAAGCTAATTAAAGACTTATTCAAGTTATTGTTTTTAAGTTTGAATTTTCTTGTTAATCATTATTAAAGGTATTTTATCACTGTATTTCATAGTAGTTGACACTTCAGAAACTTGTGACGTAATAATATTGTATCCAATATGCATTTCCCTCACCTTTTGCTATTGTGGCGCAGTGCCGAGTGCTTTGCGAATACTAGCTTGCCTGGGGTTCAATTCATTCCGCTCTTATTTTATTCGAGTTGGTATAGTTTGCATGTTGTTGTTATTCATGACTTATACTGATAGTCAGTCATGCATCACGGATGCTTCACGGATTGCTTCACGGATCAGAGTGCTGCTCGAACGCACGCTAGTAGCGCTTTCGTTCTCCATGGCAACCAGGCGTGAGCCAATGAAAAGCCAGAATGTATTCCCTTTCTGGCTTTTGATTGGCTGACGCCTGGTTGCCATGGAGAACGAAAGCGCTACTAGCGGGTGTCCGAGCAGCGCTCAGTTTGATCGGAAATGTCACAGAGCCTCCACAAATGCCGCACTCGATGTTAACAATGGTAGGGAAGGACGAATTTGTCAATGACCTTCATGAAGTACACAAGGTACTTGTTTTGTATTTTTTCCAAACTTACAACTTTGAATTTGGGAATAATTTTATTTAATTCTTAAATTTAAATAAAATAACTTTAAAAACATAACGGTAGCCTAAGAAATTGTTGCTAACAAAATCAAAAGGTCATTATTTCCCTTTAACCCGCGCCGTGCCGGTGCTCGGCGCCACCTTCGCCGTGCCAGGAGGGGGGGGATGTTTAGGCCCCCCCCTTCTAACTCGAAAACTAAAAGGGCTAGACAGACGCGGGGAAAGGCGTTCAAAAGCTCTCGACAAGCATATTTGAAAGTACTTCAGACATTTTGTTCTCCCTAAAGCCAGTATTGAGGTCACCAGAGGTCATCAAAGGTCAAATTTGCCAGTTTTAGGCCTTCGCTCCAGAAGCCCCCAGATATCACAGGAACTATGATAGCTAGGAACAAACGAAAACAAAAACAATGGAAAGCTCTTACAAAAATGCAACCGACAAGGTGTCCTCAGATTTTAGATCAGGTCAATATTTTAGGCTCCAGAGCTAATCAAATGTCAAAAAGGCTATTTGTACAAAACAGTTTTTCACGAAAACTTTTTACCTAATAAAGAGAAGGCAATAATGTTGATGTCATCGTGTTTGTCTCGTCAAGGCGCTTCGATTCATATTAGCGTGGACCAGGTTAGGTCAACTTACACATTTTACCTCAGGTCAAGGTCAAGTGGTGACCCAAGTAGGTCATGTTGCACATGGGAAGACGTGCCTCGACGAGACAACCACATTGGTGTCGGTTTCACTGTACTATCGTCATTATGTAGAGAGTTATTGCAATGCAACTGTTAGCGACCTCGGATGACCTCGGCTGACCCTGTAGGAGTCACTGAACAAAAATGGCACCTAGGTCATCAATAATGGCCTATAATAACATGATCCAGAAGGAATTAGACTGATATCTTGCGTATCCTTGGAATAGGAATCATTTGAATATTTCCCCATTGAATTATAATGGGGAGGTCACGAAATTGATCCGACCTTAGGTCGCTGATATGCACAAATCCAAGATTAACGAATTATAGATATATATGACCTTATGAAGTCCTGTAAGTGTAAAACCGATCATCCAAAAACTGTGACTGTGGTACGGCCACACGTTTTGTTTTTGGAGGTGGGGTCACGTGACCTGGTCTGCTGACCTGATCTGAGATGACCCGATTTTTTAAAACATAATGTGCGAAATTGATTATCGAACAGCTGTGCCAAAAACGGTGGCGCTGCACGTCGCCGTTTCTCCGCTATCCTCGAAAAACCTGAGGGGGGGGGGGGGTATCTAAACACCCCCCCCCCCCCCCCCGCCCACGGCACGGCACGGGTTAAGCGCACAGTCGAACGATAATAATGACTGTGCGACTGCCATGAATTGGCCAAAGATCATAGGCATACACAAGGGGGTGGGGCAAACGGGTCAATTGCCCCTCCCCTGAAAGTCCGTACATACTATGGAAGAAAAAATGAATGATTTTTGTATATATTTTTTTAAGAAAAAAAATGTGGAAATATGCCCCTCTAAAGATATAGTGGGCCAAATCCAGTGAGTTTTTTTGTGGGGGTACATTATGCCCCCCTGATCAAAAATCTCCCCCCCCCCCTGGAGTGAATCCTGGGTACGCCACAGCCAAAGATAGACCGTAAAGGCAATGCGGCGGAGGCCGTCTGGCGATTAAGGGTACTATGACCTCACCTCCAGAGATGGCGCTACTATCGGGTGTTGCCACTTGCGGCGGCCGGAGTGTCCTACCTTTCTATATAGCCTATTTCTCCTCGGAATGATGCAGACGCAAAAGTATTGTTGTCCGCTAGCCAATCAGCGTCGCGGCTTGAGTACCTCCGCGAGGAGTTTCTCCGAATATATTTCATACCACAAGAAGTGCTATTCCAGTGGTGAAACAGAAAAATACCCGTATTTGACATTTGTAAATGTTCGTTTTATTAAACATTATTTTGGCATAAACTCCCATGCTAAAAATCGAAATTGAAGCAGCTCTGTTAATTAAATGACACAACTGGTAGGTTTGACGTCATACCTAACTGGCTCATTTTTTGCCGTCAGATTTGCAGCCGAGTGGATACAAAAAATACATATTTGCAGTCGCTTCTTGTGTTCTTATAATAATGAAAAATGCAGCTGGCTGCTTTTCGTTGCTCGAATTTTTATTTGCAGCCATGGCTCGTTTTTATTAAAATAAGAATTGCCTCTGGTCAGTAAATTGGAGGACACCCTGAGTGCACTTTGTTGGGATATGTGTATCTACCCTCCCTCCCGACCGTCCTGGATCCGCCCGTGTGGGCGGCCGGGACGCGAGGCGGCGCAGCAGCGCCGCCCAAGGTCAGTGGAGTGTAGGTGACGCTCGCGCAGTGGATGTGATGTGGCCTCATGTCATTGAATACAGTGATAACCAACCATGGCGCGATCGGTAGGACCGCAGTTTGCCTCAACGATGCGCCGTTTCCTGGAGAAATGGGAGGTGCGCCATCAGATATCATCGCCGGGTCACCCACAGTCGAACGGAAACGCCGAGGCGGCCGTTAAGTCCGTCAAAAAGCTGGTGATCGCCGCGTCACAGGGAGGAACGTTCGATGAGGAGCAGCTGGATCGAGGCCTGCTGGAGATCCGGAACACCCCGAGAGCCGACGGAAGGTCACCGGCTCAGGTGCTGTTCCGCCATCCCGTCCGGACGCCCCTGCCGGTGCATCATCGCGCTTTCGCACCGCAGTGGCAGCGGATGGCGGACGACTGTGACGCGCGAGCGGACGAGCTGCATCAAGGCCACTGGCAGCGCCACGACAGGGATACCCGTCCCCTGACCTTGACCCTGATACCTGGTTTCACTCTCATGGTCTCAAAGTAAATACAAGCAAGACGGAATTAATAGCGTTCGGATCCCGCCAAAATTGTCGCGACCTTGAACCTGTTGCTGTTCGGTTCCGCGACGACACAGTACAAGAGAGCCCAAACTTAAACAGTGACGTGTGTATAATGACGCGTGTGATGTGATACTGTGATATATTTGGATAAAGTCAGTATCATTATTTGAGGAAACGATTTGTACGGCCAAAAATATCAAAATTGTACGGGATTGCATTCATACTGTTATCAATCCAGTAATGCTTTTATAAGTTATGGCGCCAAAAATGGCATACGAATCCTCTGCAGATAAAATTGAAATTGAATTGGAGTTGAAATATTTGACCGCTGCTGTCGAAGGCGACACATCAGACGCGAAATATGGCTCCGGATCGAAGCCAGTATCAATCTCAGAATTATGCGACTCCGTCTATACAGTTAGAGATGTCCTAAAACACGCCCCTGAGAGTGCCCAAAGGGGATGTTCTAAAACACGCCCCTGAGAGTGCCCAAAGGGGATGTCCTAAAACACGCCCCTGAGAGTGCCCAAAGGGGATGTCCTAAAACACGCCCCTGAGAGTGCCCAAAGGGGTGAACTAGCAGACAGGCTGGAACGAGCGGTGGCGTGGTGAATTTTGTATTATCTATATGTTCTTCTGTATAAGCTATATCTAATGTATGGCATAAAGTCAAACATGACGCTCTATATAGTTTTCCGTAAACACTAAAAAGATACTAAAAAGGAAACGTTAGTGAGATACTAAAACAAAACTGTCTGGATATAAAAATCGATGAAAAATGATAATATCGCCATTTATAAATATGTATCGGCCGATAGCATAAGAATATGGTCACATCATTTTCGATAAGCTAATTGGTGATTGCCAATGGTGTTATCACGATGAAATTGTAGGTACAAGGTGGCTACACCAATAATAATTAGGGAGCGGCTGATTATTAAAATATATATAAGAAGCATATTGTAAATCAATAGTCATCGAAACGGCATTTCAAATACGACTATATGAATCTAATGTCATCTTCAGCTTAATAATTTAGGTAGTACACTGCACTTATGTCGAAGTAGATTATACAGGCTAGTTTACCAGGGTTAACCAGGATCGACTGACATTCCACGCTACAACCAGGCTACAACCAGGCTACAACCAGGCAACAACCAGGCTACAACTAGGCTACAACCAGAGCCTTGTTCACGACGCCTGCTGACGGGCTGACTGCTGCTGCCTACTGCTGTCAAAACGTATCGACCAATCAGCGTGGACCAGTGGGGGAATCGGATGTGGGAAGAGGTACGGTGTATGACGTGATACCTCTGATGCCTCCTGCTGTCGCTGCTACCTGAAAATCGCGTCAGCCGGGCAGCAGATAACACAAATTGGCGCACGCGGAAATTTCCAAACGTGAAGCGTCGATAAACAACCAACGATCTCCAAGCAAAAAGCTTGAAGAAGCGAAGATGGATATGGAGTAAGTCTGCGATAATTTTAGTTTACTGTTTATGTTGGTATTAGGTACCGTAAGCCAGGCTTTCAAATTTATCATAGCAAGTACGCCATATATGTAACGTGAATCGACAGCATTTGTGTTCCAGTAGTAATCGCCGGCGATGACGTAGTGTACTGCCGTTTTGGGCAGCCGTGGGCAGCCCGTCAGCAGGAGGTCGTGAACAATGCTCGGGCTGCAGCCAGGCTACAGCCAGCCTCCAGTGACTCATGTTCAGCCATTACTCAGGAATCCAGTCCAAACTCGATGCTGTAGGCGGTGTCGATGGGGATGATGGTGATGGTGATGGTGTCGATGGAGGCGGTGTCGGCAGTAAATCCGAAATAATGCAACCCAGCCCGCACCAACTTAACTTAATTGAAGATTACAGCCAGTTAAAAAACAATCACAAATTAGTTATAATTTTGCACGGTCATACTCTGAATAACGCTGCTGGTCTGACTGTGGCTACAGCTGTGCAAAGATATATTAAGCATACAAACCACTTTGAAAGGTAAACCGCGACGCAGCCTTGGTGCATCGGCCTGAGGTAGTGCTGCTATAATAAGGTCGGCGGGGAGGGGGCGGTCGTCGCGTTTGCGGGGGTTGTGTGTGAGTGTGTACATGTATGTTCGTGAGTCGGGAAATGGTGCCTAGTCATAAGCGCTGAAAGTGCTTTTGCACCTTTCCCTCACATAATTCTTTGTTTCTTGCTTTTGTTAAATAAATCAACATCAACATCAACCAATGCAGCTCCAGACGGCCAAGCAGCCATCCTACTTGGATAGCAGCTATCCTGCATGGATAGCAGCTATCCTGAATGGATTGGATATACAAAACTTCCTAGAGGTTCAGACGAGCACTTGCCAGATAGTTTCCATGTAATTACGTAATGAAACCTACGACCACGTGGCATACAACGTTGTAGGCTGATTATGTTACGTGCAAAAGTTCGACTCATGCATGTACAGTCGGTTTAATAATGATATTTTCCCTTGCCACCACGTGGCGCTACGGCCGCGATAGGCACACAAAGGTGGTTTCCCCACCGTGTCTTTGTACCCATTGTGTCTGTCTGGCAGGTGCGTGACCTGGGGAGGGGGAGGGAGGGAGTGCGGGGCGGTGTCGAAATGGAATGCGCCGCGACATGGGTGGTGGCCAGGGTCGTCTGTCTCGAGGGTCAAGGGGTCACCTGTCCTGAGCTGGCAGAGATCCAACATTGGAGACTGAATAACAGTGTTCATCATATCAGCCCCAATAGCTCAGTCGGTGTAGCTGTCAACTCCTAGCGTATTCGTAGCGTAATCGTGGGTTCGAATCGGCCCCAAACGGAGAGGATTTGGTAGCGTCACGTGACATGACGTCACGTGGGCTTGAATTGTTTCCTTCACCATTGACTTAACACGTTAACTGACCCAACTTATGACATCAAAATTTCGGTCACCGGGTGGTAAATAGAATGCGTTTTGGCACAGATGTTAAGTTCGTTTTCTTCTATTTATGAGAATGCTCGCTTGTAGGACTAAAGAGTGTCTGAAATGCGCCTAAATATTGGCGAAAGGTATGCATGTTAACCTTCGTCCTGGTGGTGTGGGTGTCATTGTAACCCCCCCCCCCCTGAGTTTGTTTTTCGAGAATAGCGAGAAAACTCCGGCGCACAGCGCCACCAAATTTGGCACAGCTATTCGGGCATCAATTACCAACATTTTGTCAAAGTTTCAACTGCAGGTGATCTCAGGTCAGATCACCAGGTCACATCAAGTGATCTTATCTCCAAAAATGTTTGCGGTCGTGCCAAAGCCAGTGTTAGTCCGAGAGATTTGAAACGTTCAGGATTGCATAAGGCCATACGTACCTACAAGTCGTGTATATAGGATTTGTTGTATCGGTGACCAAAGGTCAGGTCAATTTCGTGACCTCCCATTACAAGAAATGGGAAAATATACAAATGCTTAATGCATTCTATTCACAGGAAATGCATTAGATCAGGCCAATTATTTAAGAATCCTACTATTTTAGCTCATTATTGATGACCCGAGTGCAATTGCTGCTCTGTGACCTCCGCAAGGTCAGCTCAGGTCAGCTCAGGTCATCTCAGGTCACCAGCACTTTTCGCCAATAACTCTTGATATAATAAAGATAGAGACGTGCAAGCGATACCACTGTGTTTTCTCGTCGAGTCGCGTCGCCCCATATGCAACATGACCTACCTGGGTCACCAAATGACCTTGACCTGAGGTCAAATTTTGAAGTTGACCTAGCTAGGTCACCATTACTATGGTTAGAAGCGCCTTGACAAGACAAACACGATAGTGCTAACATTATTTGTATATGTCTAACCAATGAAACGGTATTTATGAAAGCGTTTTGAGGGGAAAAATGCCCTAATGACCTTTGGTGACCTCTGGGGTCTAAACTATTGACCTGAGCTTTTTGTTTATTTGATAACACTCAGGCGATGTAATTTTTCATGAGTTCGGAAGCGAAGTCCTAAAACTCGAAAATCTGACCCTTGATGATCTCAATATTGACCTGAGAAAAAAATGAACGGAATACTTCCAAAAGGGCTTGTCTCGAGCTATCTAACGTCGTTTTCCGCTTGTCGCTACGTTGCATGGTTTTCGAGATCATAGGGGGGAGAAATCCCTCCCCCTCCAGGGCGTGTAATTATCATAGGGGCCCTCCAGGGCGCGTGTCAATTAACCCTCGCCCTACGGGAAGGGGGGGGGGGGGCTGACAGGACCCCCTGAGGTTTTTCTTGAATAACTTTTTACACATGGGGTGCATCTTGCTGAAATTTTGGGTAGCTGAGTTTGCAACAATTATACGTAGCCTGTAAAAATGTAATTGAAATTGGTTAGGTGGTTTTGGAGATAATCATGTTTTGATGACGTCATGTTGGTAAAAATATAAATATTTGAAAAATCGTAAAAAACAGAGGTTTAAAGCAAATTGCAAACGCAATTGACCAAATATACAAAATGGCATTTTCTTGAAAATGGCAATCTCGGAGTTGAAAATATTTGGGTTTTTGACCCCAACAGTTAAAAAAGTTTTAAAAAAATAAAAATCCCCACAAAATCAACATTTTTAAAGATACTAGACAAAATGGAATATTTGTGAGAGAACTGAGTATGGACAATACCCATACCAAATTTCAAAGCAATATTTTCATTTTTGACCGAGTGATGGCTCCCTAAGTGTAAGAAACTGATGACGTCATTTTTTTAATAACTTTTTTTGACATTTTTTTGACAAGATACGAACAAATAATTACTTTTTTTTGTATATATGAGCCAAAACTGGTCTAGGAACATGCCTTTTTATTTACATTTATCAATTTCTAATTTTTAGGTTTTCTGAAGAGCAAAATCGCTGTTCTGGGCGTGGTAAATCCGAGGTCATTCACTTGACCTGGAAGATTACACGTTGACCTGAAACCTACTTGTCCTACAATTGAATTCCGCATATGGAGTTAAAATTTTGAGTTCCTATCCTTATCAGAGGCGGTTCCAGTGCCCAGTATTGGGAGTTTTTTTCGGCGACATTTGGCGCAATACGGAGATGCAAACTTCACGGCTTCTTCCTAACTACCTGAAGTATCAAGGAGTTACATAGGTTTACGGTGATTGAAGGAAGTGCAAATAAGTTTATTTTAGTGAACTATAATACATATTGCATGGCAGAGGCGGTCTCAGAGACTTAAAAAGGGGAGGTTTACAGGAAGTTATTTTGTATATATTTTACCTCCCTTTTTCGCTAACCTGGCACCGCCTATGGATGCAAATATGCTTTATAACTGTTGTGTCCGATGTCAAAATAGCGCACTATTTCATATGTAGGAAAGAAGAAGAAAAAAACTGTTTCATAAGGCATTTATTTTACCCCAAAATTTAGTGACCTGAAAACGCCTATGATTTTTGAATTTTAAAAACCATCATATATCAATCCCCAATTCAATCTCTATCGATTCCAATTTGTTGCGTTAAAATCGTTTGATAAACATGATGTGTTGGATCACAAATACCTCTAATATTGGTAGTTTTTGCCCCCCTGTTTCCCCCTATCACATATTTCGATTTTGTTATTACCCAGAAATGTAGATCGTGTTGAGGGAAATCAAACGCAGTTTGATTTTTTAAAATCGTACGGGTAGATCTCGATATCTCCGGGGGGCGGAATCCCCCTCCCCCTGCCACTAATAGGGGTAGCCAGGAGCCTGCCACTAATAGGGTTAACACGTATAATTAGCTCAGCAAAAATTAACAGGAGTGGAATTCCCGCGCATCACCTTAAGTACGACAAAAGTCAAATTTGTAATCAAGCAAAACTAGGGTCTGAGTCGGCAAAGCAGTTAGACGTGTCCAGAAACCTCAACGCCGAGGTAAAACATATTGTGACGGTGTCTCACGACGAATTGTGTCGACTCAAATGTGCCTCACGGTTCTTGACGCTTGTAGGAGACATCCGTTTCGATATTCCCGTCAGCGTTCTTACCAGACTCATTTTACGCCGCTAACTAACGCCGCTAACTAACGCCGCTAACTAACGCCGCTAACTAACGCCGCTAACTAACGCCGCTAACTAACGCCGCTAACTAACGCATCTAACTAACGCCGCTAACTAACGCCGCTAACTAACGCCGCTAACTAGCGCCGCTAACTAACGCCGCTAACTAACGCCGCTAACTAACGCCGCTAACTAGCGCCGCTAACTAACGCCGCTAACTAACGCCGCTAACTAACGTTGCTAACTAGCGCCGCTAACTAACGCCGCTAACTAACGCCGCTAACTAACGCCGCTAACTAACGCCGCTAACTAACGCCGCTAACTAACGCCGCTAACTAACGCCGCTAACTAACGCCGCTAACTAACGCCGCTAACTAACGCCACTAACTAACGCCGCTAACTAACGCCGAGCTAACGCCGCTAACTAACGCCGCTAACTAACGCCGCTAACTAACGCCGCTAACTAACGCCGCTAACTAACGCCGCTAACTAACGCCGCTAACTAACGCCTCCAACTAACGCCGCTAACTAACGCCGCTAACTAACGCCGCTAACTAACGCCGCTAACTAACGCCGCTAACAAACGTCGCTAACTAACGCCGCTAACTAACGCCGCTAACTAACGCCGCTAACTAACGCCGCTAACTAACGCCGCTAACTAACGCCGCTAACTAACGCATCTAACTAACGCCGCTAACTAACGCCGCTAACTAACGCCGCTAACTAATGCCGCTAACTAACGCCGCTAACTAACGCCGCTACCTAACGCCGCTAACTAACGCCGCTAACTAACACCGCTAACTAACGCCGCTAACTAACGCCGCTAACTAACGCCGCTAACTAACGCCGCTAACTAACGCCGCTAACTAACGCCGAACTAACGCCGCTAACTAACGCCGCTAACTAACGCCGCTAACTAACGCCGCTAACTAACGCCGCTAACTAACGCCGCTAACTAACGCATCTAACTAACGCCGCTAACTAACGCCGCTAACTAACGCCGCTAACTAACGCCGAGCTAACGCCGCTAACTAACGCCGCTAACTAACGCCGCTAACTAACGCCGAGCTAACGCCGCTAACTAACGCCGCTAACTAACGCCGCTAACTAACGCCGCTAACTAACGCCGCTAACTAACGCCGCTAACTAACGCCGCTAACTAACGCCGCTAACTAGCGCCGCTAACTAACGCCGAACTAACGCCGCTAACTAACGCCGCTAACTAACGCCGAGCTAACGCCGCTAACTAACGCCGCTAACTAACGCCGCTAACTAACGCCGCTAACTAGCGCCGCTAACTAACGCCGCTAACTAACGCCGCTAACTAACGCCGCTAACTAACGCCGCTAACTAACGCCGCTAACTAACGCCGCTAACTAACGCATCTAACTAACGCCGCTAACTAACGCCGCTAACTAACGCCGCTAACTAGCGCCGCTAACTAACGCCGAGCTAACGCCGCTAACTAACGCCGCTAACTAACGCCGCTAACTAACGCCGCTAACTAACGCCGCTAACTAGCGCCGCTAACTAGCGCCGCTAACTAACGCCGGTAACTAACGCCGCTAACTAACGCCGCTAACTAACGCCGCTAACTAACGCCGCTAACTAACGCCGCTAACTAACGCCGAGCTAACTAACGCCGAGCTAACTAACGCCGCTAACTAACGCCGCTAACTAACGCCGCTAACTAACGCCGCTAACTAACGCCGCTAACTAACGCCGCTAACTAACGCCGCTAACTAACACCGCTAACTAACGCCGAACTAACGCCGCTAACTAACGCCGCTAACTAACGCCGAACTAACGCCGCTAACTAACGCCGCTAACTAACGCCGCTAACTAACGCCGCTAACTAACGCCGCTAACTAACGCCGCTAACTAACGCCGCTAACTAACGCCGCTAACTAACGCCGAACTAACGCCGCTAACTAACGCCGCTAACTAACGCCGCTAACTAACGCCGCTAACTAACGCCGCTAACTAACGCCGCTAACTAACGCCGCTAACTAACGCCGCTAACTAACGCCGAACTAACGCCGCTAACTAACGCCGCTAACTAACGCCGCTAACTAACGCCGAACTAACGCCGCTAACTAACGCCGCTAACTAACGCCGAACTAACGCCGCTAACTAACGCCGCTAACTAACGCCGCTAACTAACGCCGCTAACTAACGCCGCTAACTAACGCCGCTAACTAACGCCGCTAACTAACGCCGCTAACTAACGCCGAACTAACGCCGCTAACTAACGCCGCTAACTAACGCCGCTAACTAACGCCGCTAACTAACGCCGCTAACTAACGCCGCTAACTAACGCCGCTAACTAACGCCGCTAACTAACGCCGAACTAACGCCGCTAACTAACGCCGCTAACTAACGCCGCTAACTAACGCCGCTAACTAACGCCGAACTAACGTCGATCGTCGAGGCTCAACGATCGGCGTTGGCGTGGTTACCATGTTTTATGGCGCCAACAGCAAAATAGGAACATGACAATTAAATTAGACTCGGGTAATTTTGATACTAAATATCGCGATATGATGAAATGGTTTGATATGACAAGTTTCATAAAAGACACTGTAATGGGCGGGAAAGGTTTTAATCAATCGAAATGAAATATATGTCTAAAAATAAATGTATCAACACATATAAATATCGATTGGCTTTCAAAGTGTAACTTCTTTGCATTAACCCTATTCCCTGCGGGGGCAGATTCTGCCCCCCCCCCCCCGGTGGTTTTGCACTTGCTGCTTCTCAACCGTTAGGCTTAGCGTCCTGAAACTTTAGGACTTTTCCCAAAATTGAACGGCGCGTGTTGTCATAATTTTGAGATAAAAAATCGGTCCAGCAGCGGCAGTTCCAAGCTCCTATTTTTGGGAGAGTGTTACGAATGCCGCTTTGCGGCGCATACTTCCTTCGTGGTTTGCAATGCAATAAATGCGTCAGAATAATTTCAATGCAATATGCATCATAGATACTGGTATTGTACATATTTTTTTTTTGGGGGGGGGGGGGCAGAGGCGCACTCAGGAAAAACAAATGCACTCCCACTCCCTCTCACTGTCTCACTCTCACAGCCCATGTCTCTGCTCCATGTCTCAGATCTCTCGGTTTCGACCCACCTCGTTCGCTCCTGCAGCAGCCTTGGTGACCAGCTGTTTGACCCGCTGTATGACGTCCGAGGAGAACTGCTGAAGTTGATTGCCGGTGACACTGTGCCTGTACAACAGAGGAGGCACCCAGTCTGATCAGATGGAGTACAACAGAGGGGTAACAAGTCTGATCAGATGGAGTACAACAGAGCAGGCCCCCAGTCTGATCAGATGGAGTACAACAGAGGAGGCACCCAGTCTGATCAGATGGAGTACAACAGAGGAGGCACCCAGTCTGATCAGATGGAGTACAACAGAGCAGGCACCCATTCTGACCAGATGGAGTACAACATAGCAGGCACCCAGTCTGATCAGATGGAGTACAACAGAGCAGGCCCCCAGTCTGATCAGATGGAGTACAACAGGGGGGTAACAAGTCTGATCAGATGGAGTACAACAGAGCAGGCACCCAGTCTGATCAGATGAAGTACAACAGAGGGGTAGTAACAAGTCGTGTCAGACAGGAAACAGACACACCTGAGTGAACAGATGGGATACAACAGGGGCGCAACAGACACAAATAGTGAACACCCAGAGCGCGACAGACGCACTATTGTGAATAGCTAGAGTTCAGACGAATATGTATAGGTCAGACGGTTAACAGCTAGGTAATGAAACATCACACCCCACGGTTTAACCCGCGCCGTGCCGGTGCCGGGCAACACATTCGCCGTATGTGGGGAGGGGGGGGGGGGGCGTTTAGACACCCCCTCGAACTCGGCTCCTATGGGACGCAGACAAAACACGAAATCACCGCTCAAAGTTCGTCAAAAATCATGTTCAAACTATTTCGGTGATTGTTTTCTTCTTCAGAATATTGATGTCACCAGAGATCATCATAGGTCAAATTTTCCAGTTTTAAGACTTCGAACTTCGAACACCCCCAAATATCTCGGGAACTATGTTAGCTAGGAACAAACGGTAAACAGTAACCGAAAGCTCTTGAAAAAAATGCAATCACATTTGGAATACTCAGATTTTAGCTCCGGTCAACAGTTTCGGCTCCAGAGCTCATCAAATGTCAAAAAGGTTATTTTTTTAGCAAAACAGATTTTTCACAAATAGCTTTTTACTGAATACAGATAAGGCAATAATTGTGACGCCATCATGTTTGTCTCGTCAAGGCGCGTCGATTCAAATTAAAGTTGACTAGGTTAGGTCAACTTAACAATTTGACCTCAGGTGAAGGTCAAGTGGTGACCCAATTAGGTCATGTTGCATATACAAAGACGTGCCTCGACGAGACAAACACATTGGTGTCGATTTCACTTTTCTATCTTCATTCTGTCGAGAGTTATTTTCAACAAGTGTTGGTGACCTCGGATGACCTCAGCTGACCCTGTAGGGGTCACTGAAAAAAAAATGTGCCTGTATCATCAAGAGTGGCCTATGATTTCATGATCCAGAAGGAATCGAACTGCTGTATTGCCTATTCTCGGAATAACAATACAAATGACTTGAGTCTCAATAATTCGGAAAATAGTAGAAAAAAGTGTCACTATATTTCGGCACAAACCTTCATCAGGTGACTGAAAAGGAAGCATCCTCGGAATAGGAAGCATTTTAATATTTCCCCATTTACTTATAATGGGATGTCACGAAATTGACCCTACCTTAGGTCGTTGATAAATACAATCCAAGATAAACTATTTGTAGATCTTTATGACCTTATGAAATCCTGTAAGTGTAAAACCGATCCTCCAAAAACTGTGACTGTGGTACGACCACATTTTGTTTTATGTGGGATCACGTGACCTAGTCTGGTGACCTGACCTGAGATGACCCGAAGTCAATATTTTTTTGCATAAGGTGGGTAATTGATGCCCGAACAGTTGTGCCTAAAACGGCGGCGCTGCGCGCCGCCCGTTTGTACCGCTATCCTCGAAAAACCTTAGGGTGGGTGTCTAAACACTAGTGGTGTAAGATTCGGAAATTTTCAAAATCATGTCCGATCCCAAGTCCGATCCAATATGACAATGTTGACCGAAAAGTGTCCGATGAGTCCAAGAGTCCAACATCTCATGTTCTATGTCTGCTGTAGCTCTTCTGCAACTGTGAAATAATGACTGCAAACTGCAAGTGCTCATTAATTGTTACCTTATTGCTACGATTTCATAACAGATTAACACAAAGATGGAATTATTGAACTGGGACATTTCGATACTTTATACACACTCTGTTTTGAGTGTGTGAACTGTGTACCCCAACCAGGCTGACGAAGAGCACAGTAGTGTTCGAAAGCTTCCGCTACAGACATTACAACTGGTGTACAATATATGTATATATAAAGCATTTCATAACAGGTTATATAAATGGTTTCCAGTATATGGCTATTCTGCAAGATTGGTTTTATACTTATCCGAAGGATATTATTGTTAATTTTAAGTGATTTGTGCAGACCAACAGCATACACATGTCTGGACAAAACGTGGACAAATGTTTCTAACTGCCTGCAAGATGTAACAACATGTAAGGTAGGCAAATGCGTGAATTGTGATATACATGCCTTGACCAAAAATTGTCCAAAATATCAGTGGCTGACTGACCGAAGTCCAAATCAGAATCGGACTATTTTCGGACGTCCAAAAATTTGGACTCAGATTTACATCACTACTAACCCCCCGCCCCCCGGCACGGCGCGAGTTAACACGCAACACTACTACACATCAGTGGATTTATATTTGACACCTGAGACGTTCGAACACTTAATTAAAAACAGCGACCAGCATAGCAAGCATCTCTCTGGAGAGAAAACGAATCGAGAGCCGTCCCCCGATGGCAAAATCAGCGTTAGTCACTGCCAGTCCCAACAGCACTCAGAGTCACTGTCCGCACCTTCTGAAGGCAGGCGCACCACCGCACAAACAACTCTGTCACAGCCTATGACGTCACTAATTGAAGGCTGAGTATCCATTATGTCGGGCGCTACGATACCAGGATTACGATGCATATCAATTATCAACTTCGACGGAAGTGGATATACACATCCGCATCTGATGTCTAAAAGGAGGATTGATGTGAGCAAGTGAGGTTACATACGTTATTATTTTAGTCTTCCTAAATGTATAAAACAGAGGCATCTGACTTCGATGCTTAGAATCAAGACTCGTGCAAGAATGAGGACTTATATAAATTATCAGCTTCCAACCAGTGGGCCGTTCACCTTCTTGCGAAAACTCCTACACACCGATATTTTCCCACCGACAAAGTTCATGACCTTTAACCTCTGACGACGAGATGAATTGTAACGCCATGCGCTGAAAAGTACTAACGCACCCGGAATAGCACTAGAATGGCAACAATACTCTGTAGGATTCTCCAGATCCGATGGCGGATCAACGGACTCCCAATGGGATGCTCGGCATTGACACCTAATGTGTTATGCATGGGATGTGGTGGGAGACGGAATAATGTTATACGGGACGGTCGGGCTATATTGAGTCGACTGTGGGCTGGAGTCATGTGGGGACTGTGAACGAGACATATGTCAAGTGCAAGGGAGCCGTTTTCATGTAGCGACACGCCCATTGTAAAAGTGGAAATGGGATGCTTTGTTGGAGTAATTTGTCCTCGCCCCACCATTGGCTACGATCTCAGCAGAACACATCTGACTTGGGCAAACAGTATCCGTCTGGTCTTCTTCTGAGTTGTACTCGTTTCGAAACGCAAAATGAGGCAATCAAGAGCTATCAAATTTAATTGACGTACCGAAACGTTATGATTTTGTTTAGGTCACATACCAGCCCAAGTGATGCCGAAGATCACAATCGAGCCAGAAAGTTGTACGTTGTTAAAGTGATACCTTCAGCCATTATCATCCAGTGGGCGGATGATAAGGGGCAAGGGGCGAATATTACGTGATTTATAAGAGCTGCGTGAATAAGCATTGGATACACGTTCGATTTTAAGGATAGGTCAAGGTCGTCGGAGCACGGAAGTCATTAGCAGTAGTAGACTACGTAGCCAACTTGGCGCCTTCCGCAATGTGATGAGATGCCATAAAGTTAATAGATGGGATATTATGTGTCTCCTTCAGTAACACACTCCGTCACCTGACCAGTGCCGGCTGCCTACCAGCGACTGATCAGAAACGCGACCCAAGCCGAGGTCACCGCCTGCGAGGCGACCCGCCATTCAAGGTCAGAACGGACCCAGAGTAACAGGATATGAGGGACGCCGGCTTAAAACCATAAACATACAATGAACCGCTATTTCCACCAAACATACAATGAAACGCTATTTCCACTGGTTGGGATCAAAACAGTGACATTTTGCATACCTAACCGCCGCTTTAATCCGCTCTGTGTGCCAGTCAGCCAGCCAGCCAGCCAGCCAGCCAGCCAGCCAGCCAGCCAGCCAGCCAGCCAGCCAGCCAGCCAGCCAGCCAGCCAGCCAGCCAGCCAGCCAGCCAGCCAGCCAGCCAGCCAGCCAGCCAGCCAGCCAGCCAGCCAGCCAGCCAGCCAGCCAGCCAGCCAGCCAGCCAGCCAGCCAGCCAGCCAGCCAGCCAGCCAGCCAGCCAGCCAGCCAGCCAGCCAGCCAGCCAGCCAGCCAGCCAGCCAGCCAGCCAGCCAGCCAGCCAGCCAGCCAGCCAGCCAGCCAGCCAGCCAGCCAGCCAGCCAGCCAGCCAGCCAGCCAGCCAGCCAGCCAGCCAGCCAGCCAGCCAGCCAGCCAGCCAGCCAGCCAGCCAGCCAGCCAGCCAGCCAGCCAGCCAGCCAGCCAGCCAGCCAGCCAGCCAGCCAGCCAGCCAGCCAGCCAGCCAGCCAGCCAGCCAGCCAGCCAGCCAGCCAGCCAGCCAGCCAGCCAGCCAGCCAGCCAGCCAGCCAGCCAGCCAGCCAGCCAGCCAGCCAGCCAGCCAGCCAGCCAGCCAGCCAGCCAGCCAGCCAGCCAGCCAGCCAGCCAGCCAGCCAGCCAGCCAGCCAGCCAGCCAGCCAGCCAGCCAGCCAGCCAGCCAGCCAGCCAGCCAGCCAGCCAGCCAGCCAGCCAGCCAGCCAGCCAGCCAGCCAGCCAGCCAGCCAGCCAGTCAGTCAGTCAGTCAGTCAGTCAGTCAGTCAGTCAGTCAGTGATACATTGAGTGAGTCTTTGAGTGAGTCAGTGAGTCAGTGAGTCAGTGAGTCAGTGAGTCAGTGAGTCAGTGAGTCAGTGAGTCAGTGAGTCAGTGAGTATTTGAGTGAGTCAGTGAGTCAGTGAGTCAGTCAGTGAGTCAGTGAGTGAGTCAGTGAGTCAGTGAGTCAGTGAGTCAGTGAGCCAGTCAGTGAGTGAGTCAGAGAGTCAGTGAGTCAGTGAGTCAGTGAGTCAGTGAGTCAGTGAGTCAGTGAGTCAGTGAGACAGTGAGACAGTGAGACAGTGAGTGAGAAAGTGAGTAGTCATGGCATCAGAGAGTCAGTGAGTCAGTGAGTCAGTGAGTCAGTGAGTCAGTGAGTCAGTGAGACAGTGAGTGAGTCAGTGATCGGTGAGTCAGTGAGTCAGTCAGTGAGTCGGTCAGAGAGTCAGTGAGACAGTGAGACAGTGAATCAGTGAGTCAGTCATGGCAGCAGAGTCAGTGAGTCAGTGAGTCAGTGAGTCAGTGAGACAGTGAGACAGTGAGACAGTGAGACAGTGAGACAGTGAGACAGTGAGACAGTGAGTAAGTGAGTTAGTCAGTGAGTTAGTCATGACAGCAGAGAGTCAGTGAGTCAGTGAGTCAGTCAGTGAGTCAGTGAGTCAGTAATGGCAGCAGTGAGTCAGTGAGTCAGTCATGGCAGCAGTGAGTCAGTGAGTCAGTGAGTCAGTGAGACAGTGAGACAGTGAGACAGTGAGACAGTGAGGCAGTGAGACAGTGAGACAGTGATACAGTGAGACAGTGAGACAGTGAGACAGTGAGACAGTGAGACAGTGAGTGAGTCAGTGAGTCAGTCATGGCAGCAGAGTCAGTGAGTCAGTGAGTCAGTGAGTCAGTGAGACAGTGAGACAGTGAGACAGTGAGACAGTGAGACAGTGAGACAGTGAGGAAGTGAGACAGTGAGACAGTGAGACAGTGAGTCAGTGAGTCAGTGAGTCAGTGAGTCAGTGAGTCAGTGAGTCAGTAAGTCAGTGAGTGAGTCAGTGAGTCAGTGAGTCAGTGAGTCAGTGAGTCAGTGAATCATCGAGCCAGTGAGTCAGTGAGTCAGTGAGTCAGTGAGTCAGTGAGTCAGTGAGTCAGTGAGTCAGTGAGTCAGTGAGTCAGTGAGTCAGTGAGTCAGTGAGTCAGTCAGTGAGTCAGTGAGTCAGTCATGGCAGCAGTGAGTCAGCGGCAGCTAGCCGGCGTAAGTAGGTTCAAACATACACGGCTAATTCAACTCGTGTACCTACGTCAGCTATTCCTCGTGACGCGTCGACTCGTGACGCGTCGACTCGTGACGCGACGACTCGTGACGCGACGACGAATTGGCTTCTCAACACCGAGACGCTGGACCATTTAGCGACTTCGTCTCAGGCGGTATGTCGCTTCACTCGTGACAGCAGCAATTACAACACGGCTTATTACGAAAGCTGCCATATATGCCTATAATGTCTAAAAACTGCCTATAATGCCAGCTGATGAGACATTACTACATGACCTTGTGTCAAAATCTTCACAAAACCTGGTCATGGGACAGTTTGAGTGGTTCGCGCATTCACCTGGTGACCGAAAGACCCTTGGTTGTTATTGTTATTGTTGTTGTTGTTGTTGTTGTTTTTGTTCCTTCCAGGCTGGCGGTTGCTAACCGTAGTTCCAGTGACTCTGGAGGATCCTGGTCGTTTCCGCGACCCTTGATTAGAAGCACAGTAATTCTCCCGATCGCTGCCCATGTATATCTGCTCTGCAATCTCAGAGACAGTAAATAAACTGAGAGTGGCGCGTAAACCCTGGGAATTGCTTAGACCTAATAACGCAAGTTGTAATATATCACAGCCACGGTGATTGAGGTGGGACCAACAACTGGAACTTTCCAGTTCGAAGTTGATAAACCAGCACTACAAATTATTATGAATATATGGTCGATGCCTTGTCTATGTAACAGGTGCTTGTTTAATTAGGCAAACCGGCAATAATCAAGGAAATAATACATAATACAGTCTGTCAAATAAAGGAAAACAATCTCTGGAAATTATTCAAATATCTAATCGTTTCCGAAGCAAATTAATAAAGGCACTACCCTCTCTCCGTCTTTTATGACCGCTTTACGACAACGGTGAGATATTTTTGGCCCAGCGTCTCCCGTCTGTGGCTTCCAACCTTCCCACAAACGACATAGCTTCTCCCTCATAAACCTGGACGGGATTGCATGCAGTCACAGTGACCTTTCGTGACCTTTCCCGGCCGCAACCACCACCTTGCTGACTTCCTTCCACTGGCACATGTGACCTTCGCCAGCGATTGTTGTAAATGTCTTCCTGTAGCTTTCACAGAACATCGTTGTTCGGTATATTATTCCTTTGTTTATTATGTATTTGTATAGTATAATTAGTATCATTATTATTTGCCTTTCGCAGATTATTATTTCGATTTTGGACTTTTGTAATGGGTACATCAATTCTCTCGTTAGTAACTCAAATATTCAGGTACTCAATTCTGCCTAACCATATTGACAGAGAACAAATGCATGCACTGATGCACACAGTTTAACGCTACTTTTACAGCTTCAAACTGGTAAGTGACGGCTATAGGTCCTACCACAATCCCCGCTCATTGTTTCACCGTTTAGTTGATAGTTTACAGCTGGCGTGGTTAGTTAAGTCTTATGAATATTTTAACACAAAGTCGTTTTGTAATGTTATCGAATATATGTATAGTAATTGCGATAGTTAACAACCTGTTTGGCTATGTCTTCTGAATATTTTAACACAGAGCCATTTAGCAATGCTACCTGGGATGGAATGTTAATTATTCGAAACAACCCGTGTTAGTGTTATCACTGGCTGTTATGTGTAAGGCGACATCTCCCCGGGGAGAAAGTCGCTAAATTCTCTTGTATCGCAGTCTAGATTGGCCACTTTGTTCTGTCGTCGCGACGCCAGCAACAGCCGGCGTGGTTTTTGTGATGAAAACAACACCAGTTTAATTAGCCGTGAGTGTTTGAAACAGCTTGCATTGGCCACTGCCACCAGTCCTTAGAGCACCATGTGCCCTAGGGCCGTTGGCCAGTGAAGTGAGCATAAAACTTAAACACCAATATCGACACGCCACCAAGGGCGTGTCCAGAATTCCAAATTACCACCAAGGGCATGTCCAGAATGTCAGATTACCACCAAGGGTGTGTCCAGAATGTCAGATTACCACCAAGGGTGTGCTCAGAACGTCAGATTACCACCAAGGGTGTGTCCAGAATGTCAGATTACCACCAAGGGCGTGTCTAGAATGTCAAATTACCACCAAGGGCGTGTCCAGAATGTCAGATTACCACCAAGGGTGTGTCCAGAATGTCAGATTACCACGAAGGGCGTGTCCAGAATGTCAAATTACCACCAAGGGCGTGATCAGAATGTCACATTACCACTAAGGGCGTGTCCAGAATGTACAATTACCACCAAGGGCATGTACAGAATGTTAAATTACCACCAAGGGCATGTCCAGAATGTACAACTACCACCAAGGGCGTGTCCAGAATGCTAAATTACCACCAAGGGCATGTCCAGAATGTACAATTACCACCAAGGGCATGTCCAGAATGTACAATTACCACCAAGGGCGTGTCCAGAATGTCAAATTACCACCAAGGGCATGTCCAGAATGTACAATTACCACCAAGGGCGTGTCCAGAATGCCAAATTACAACCAAGGGCGTGTCCTGAATGTCAAAGACGTTTTTGGGGAAAGCCCAAAGCAATCTTAAAGGAAAATAATGACCTTTATATTTTGTAAGCAACAATTTCTTTGGCTACCGTTATGGTACTAAAATGATGTGATCTAAATGTAAGAGTTACACACAATTATTCCCTAATTCAAAGTTGAAAGTTTGGACAAATTAATGATCGGTATTTTTCCTCCACTATTTGAGATATTTGGAGGTGTTCGAAGTTCGAAGTCTTAAAACTGGAAAATTTGACCTTTGATGATCTCGGCGGCTCATCGATGCACATTGTGCATCGCTGAGCTTCGGATATTTTAATTGCCAGTTGTTGTATTGTTTGTTAATTTTTGGGGAAAAAATTATTATTTTGCATGATAATATAAAGCATAGTGTTATATACAGCCAGAGACAAAACTATGCAAAACTCCTAATGTTGAAAATAAATGAAGCAATTTGCTAAAATTGAGGGTCGCAACCAGCAACTAGGCCGCCGTTATATGCATTAGTTAATTGTTAATTGGGTTACCTTTTTATTCAATGGCCGTTAATTGTAGAGGTTTGTCGGGCATATAATCACAACAAGCAGAACGCAAAATATATTTTCCACTCCATTGCGTAAAAAAAACAATACGGGAAAAGCCCTTGCAAGCCCTGGTAAATTGATGAAGACCAAAAGTACTTGCAAGTACCGGTCGTTAAAAGTGTGGAACGCTTATCAACATTAACTTGAAATATCTTTCGGTAGGACAGTTTGGATGCAAAATGTGATGAAATTACAATATATTTTGGTTTCGTCTGTCGATTTCAAGTAATAACTCCATTTTTGTGGGAAAATGTCATTATTTCCCTTTAAGCAATTTCTTAAGCAATTTCTTTAAAAAAAGCATAGGATTTGACCTCCTCATTCATCAACAATGCCCAATGGGCCGAAGTGGAAGAGTGGTCAACCCACTGGGCTTCGGCACTGTCTCGTCCGACCAGGTGAAGCCCTTGGGAAAGGCCTCGTAAATATAATCCCGGTGAAAAGGAGGAAGAGGAGCGACTCATAATTAGGGGAAAGGCGAAAAGTAATACAATAAAATATAAATAAATAAATAACTTATTTAAAACAATCTGTCCGCGGTAAAAGTTGTTTGGATTTTCTTTTACATTAATAAATATGATTTTTTTCTTCAGGGATTTCATGCATTTTCATGGGATTTTCATGCACCATGCATTTCACATTTCATGCAAGGGATCCCCCTTTGCCCCTCACTCAGTTGGGTCCGCTAATGATGGCCACCACCGTCCCGCCCCCGTCCTCACCTCAAAGGCACGACATTCTCCTGTGCCACTCTTTCCTGCAGGCTCTGCCGCCACTGCCGCATCAGAGTGCCGTCAGTGTCTGTCCCAGTGACGTCATCAGAGTCAGCTAACTGCGGCTCTTCCGGCCGCACGGCCAGCAGGCAGCGGGCCGGTGCCGTGCCGCTCAACCCTGCGGAAGAGTGGGGTGATGGTTAGTGAAACGTTGGGGGTTCGAATCCCCCTCTTTCTATTTTTCCACTCGTCTTATCTCGGCAATAGCTATTCAAATTTATATTGTCTTGTCACGGGAATGACAATTCAATTTCGTAATGTTTTGACACGGGAATGATAATTCCATTTTTAGCACTTCCTTATCATTTGAATTAATATACGAGTGTTGAGGTTGGTGTTTTATTGACACATCAGATAATTATAATGTTGATACAAACTGTGTGATTAGGCTTAGAACGCGTGACAATGTATCGTTCTTAATATATTCAAATTATTTGGACTGATAAAATAAAGTATTTTAAAAGAGATACCAACTATTGCAAATTAAACGGATGGAATGTTATGAGAGCAAATCAACCAAACAAAATAAATATATCGGATTAATGTCTCCACCATCCGACATAACCACAATTAATTTAGAAAATCAGAATGCAAAAACATCAGTCCTCATATTGCTTTTGGCGTTTGAGAACTCGCTTGCATTTCAGACAATATTTCAAGCTTGTATTGATAAGAAACACAACGCTGGAATCAATTATGTGTTAATTCCAATATCTCCCAACAGCTATAAATCGATTCTTGATCATCAAATCTCGTCGCCAATGTGGTGTAATTTTCAGTGATATCTCAAAGTTGTGATTGTTTGCGGGTAGCGAAGCTCACCATGAAGCCACTGACACGATATTTGAGCGGACTGGTGTGTGTGGGGGGGTAATAGCACACAGTATACCACACTTTCCGAGGGATCGGGAGCTTCGAGTAGCTGTGATCTGAAAGCGCGAAGATTGGGAGAGGATTGATTCGTATGACCGGTTAAAAGGCTGGTTTCGTTTCATTGGGTTGGTAATGGGGAGCCACATATGGACATGAAAACATATGAAACCACATACAAAACCACATATGGACATATGAAACCACATACAAAAGGTGACGACAGATCACCAAGTCATGGTAACCACACCCTCCCAGATTTCGCTCAAAAATGGTGTCTGGGGTTATCCTTGGCGCTGATTTCGATTTTCGAATTTGTACGATCGTCAGGTCACGGGATCATAAGATACGGGTCAGCGAAAATTCAGGTCAAGATAAAGCATTCAACTACGCTTGCCATTATTTCTCCACGATGAAAGTATATATCAGGGTAACATTATACATCATTAGAAAGAGGAAGAAACATAAAATGCGATGACATGCAAATTTAACCCTTAAGGTCAAGATTTGATAGTTTGACCCACAGATAACAGGAGACCTGGATTTTCGCGAAATGCAGGCCACTGCAGTACGGGGCCGAAATTTGAAACGGAGCTGTTAAGCTGATACACTTTTATGTCTCGGCTCGTGACAATGTGAGTCCAGCACCATTATTCATTACCGTGCTTAAAATAAGAGGCCGAATATTTCGCGTCAAATCCAGGTCTCATGTTATATGTGCTTGACATTATGACCTATATTTCATGTAAAGATGAAACAATGTTTGCCTGCTCCGATTTTGTATATATTTTGTTTTAAGTTTGGGCATGTAATGGTACATGCATGGACAATTTCGCAGTGCAACTGAAACTCCTTGGGGGTCAACAGGGGTCATATGCCATGACCTCATTTTACCTGCGAGTTAACGAATCTCGACATTCCTCCAGATGTAGCTAATATGGGCATCATTCGAACGCACCGGCCCCATAGAATGCACCTGTGATATTAATTTCACATTTTGTTTGCAATTAAAGCGTGTTGTCCTCGGATGAACATCCGTCGCGACAGCTTTCTGTATCACAACTGCGCACTCGGGGTGCAAACAATGCCGCATATTTGTTGCTTTTTCCAGGGTTTCACACGTATTCGCATACTCTACGTGCTGAATAACATGAAAACATTTATTTTGTTCTAAACAAAATTCGGTCGGACCAAGCGCAATCTACGAAACACGTTTTATCTTCTGTGCCGGCTAAGGAGCAAAAGATGAGCATCACGCTAAACGAATGGAAACAGGCTCACTGTGACGCTCTTGGCGAGAGAAACCAACGTTATAGCACGCAAACGTTACTATTTCGACCTTTTTATATACTGGTCTGCAAACATATGTCACAACATACCATATAACCTCAAACTTCATCTATGCACCAATGCTTATTGGTTTCAGTAACAGGCAGATGGTATGCTGTGACATGTTTGCGGGCCAGTAGATACAAAAGTATCGTTTTTAGAGCATTTTGTTGGAAATCAACTTGGTTTATTTCTCCAAGAGCTTTATTATGAGCCTATTTCAAACCTATTGTAGCGTGATGTTAATTTCTACAGCATAGCTGGCACAGATGTCTAACAAAAATTGATTATAATTCTGATTATGGGACAATAGTCCAGCAATGTCAACCTTTGTTCATGTGGTGCAACATTTGCGTGGTATAGAACGTCAGCTGCCCTAGAGTGGGGATGGGGAGGGAGGGAGGGAGGGAGGGAGGGAGGGAGGGAGGGAGGGAGGGAGGGAGGGAGGGAGGGAGGGAGGGAGGGAGGGAGGGTGTTGCAACATCTATGGTATTACATTGATCGAGTCTCAATTAAAAAATGAAATCATAACTTTTACTACACCTTTTCTTAATGCGAATCGGCGTCTGTTCAGCTCAACTCGGCAGATCTCATTTATGCTGTCAAACTAACATACTGTTTGACATAGTGCATCACACATCGGCGTAACACACTTCCGTGGCAAAGGGCATTGGAAATCTACAAAGTGCACCATGTCAACACTGGTCACTGGATTCAAACATAATGCAATGGAGCCGACAGCGTTCATCAGATATACACAAGTTTTAGGTGACTTAGACAAGCGTCATTTAGTTTCGTTGACGGCAAAATTGCAATTTAGAAAGTTGTAATTATATGTTGTCCATTCTGTGTAAGTTCGCAACAGGTACCGTTCAGTTTAATCGGTTTTGCACCCGACCTTCCAAGATACTTATTTTATCTACGTTTCGGAAAAAGTGACCAGAGTTGTGCAGTCTCTTCGTTCACTGAAATGACGTTTAAATCACCTCCGGAAAATACACCGATGCGCATAACATTATATTTTCTTCAGAGTCAAAAATAAAACAAACAAAAACAGATATCAGGTCAGAGAATCATGACAAATTAACAACAACAAAAAATCGCGCACGACAGAGACTGTTACAGCATGCTCTAAAGACTGGTCACATGAGCTCAACATCACATCACAGATCACATGTGCTGATCACACTCTCAGACAGGTCAGATTTGTCACAGATATGTAAGTGAGCCGGCCATCATGCTACATACATATGCAACAAGTAATTTATTTTTACTTTCGAGTTAATACCCATGCATCTGTTTGAAATAAAAATAATATATTTTCCACTAAGGAAACCAATTTTACCTTGTCTAAATTAATTAAGAATTGACAAAACAAAATGCAATGTAACGTAACTTACTGTCCATGTCGATATTAAATGCCCCTGCCGATGTCCATTGACGCTGTTCGAATATGAACAGATGATATTCTGATTTAATGAAATGTGTCGAAGTGTTAAAAGAGTGTCTAAACTCGAGTGTGCCTGACGATATTAATTGCCCTATGTCACGTTCAGTTGAACAGATGCCGATTCGCATTGAGAAAAGGTGTACTTATTTGATCTTCGTTGCGGAAACTCAGGTGCCACTCAGATGAACACTCAGGTGCCGGGCTACGGCAACGTAGTCGCTTCCATTCGAGGCCGTATGATCCGCTCGCGGTCCTCCGCACAAACAGCACGGTGACGTCACGGCATCTTAACGCTGAATAGCGTAGAAATGTTGACCTGACTTGAGGTCATTTTGAGTATCGGAAACAGGCAATGCCAGTGAATGATTTGCTGCCTAGGTGACGCCACGGATCAACATAATGTCTTTACAGAATGACCCAAAGCAACAAGTAATTCATTTTTACTTTCGGGTTAGTTCCCATGTATCTGTTGGATATACATTATACAATTATATATTTTCCACCAAAGGAAATACATTTTGCATTGTCTAAATTAATTAAGAATTGAATAAACAAAATGCAATGTAACGCAACTTACTGTCCATGGTCTCCTGCCCCTGTAAATGGTTGAATGGCTCTGCCGATGTCCATTGACGCTGTTCGAATATGAACAGATGATATTCTGGATTTAATGAAATGTGTCGAAGTGTTAAAAGAGTGTCTAAATTTGAGTGTGCCTGACGATATGACTTGCCCTATGCCACGTGCAGTTGAACAGATGCCGATTCGCATTGAGAAAAGGTGTACCCATGCATATGTTTGAAATAAAAATAATATATTTTCCACCAACTAAATACATTTTGCATTGTCTAAATTAATTAAAAATTGACAAAACAAAATGCAATGCAACGCAACTTAATGTCCATGTCGATATTGAATGTGCCTGCCAATGTACATTGACGCCGTTCGAATATGAACAGATGCTATTCTTATTTAATGCAATGTGTCGAAGTGTTAAAAGAGTGTCTAAATTCGAGTGCGCCTGACGATATGACTTGCCTTATGCCACGTTCAGTTGAACAGATGCCGATTCGTATTAAGAAAAGGTGTATTTCGATTTTGTTTTCAGATTTAAAACACAAGTACATATACTTCTTTCGGAGTTACGATCGGTGTTTTTCCTTCACTATTGGGAGCCCGACATATCTGGCGCTTTTGTTTCAATCTGTTCAACGTTGAATACCTTTCGTTGAATTACCTCTCAACAAATCGCATACACTAAATATGTCGTCGTAGGAGGCCAAGTTAAACTGCCGAATGCATCACAGTTTTATTAAATGTTTACTGATTGATTACGGAAAACGGTTCAGTTAAAGACGCGTCTCATAATTATCACATGTAAAAAGGTCCACCTCTATGAAAGCCATCACTGAGATAAAGGTTCACTCCCAGCCTACGCTACTCTACTACTCTACTCTCTTACTACTCCAAACCTATCCGCTTTCAGTGGTGAATTATATTTTGTTTACTGCCAGATTACTCATCTACTCTTCTATTACTCCCGGCAAATTCGCTTTCAGCGACGCGAGACTGTATGGGGTAGGAGAGTCGGAGGAGAGTCGGACGGAAGTAAACATTTGCCCACAATACTCCCACAAAAAACTGGTTATTGATTCGACTCTGATTGAATCGATTGGAATCGTGCAATCAAAATACCTTGAATCAAAGAAGAATCGATTCACCACCGGATTGTTTTATTCATGAATCATGATTGAGTCAAAACCCGCATAGAAGGTATTATAGGCTACATATAGGTATCATAGGCTGATTGAAATCAAAAAGACTGTGCAATGCCATTTCAATGGTGAGTCGAACGTGATTTGATTTAAAAAAAAAATATTATTTGCATCGGAAAGAATCATTTCTCAAAACGGTTATCCATGAATCAAACGGTGACTGAATCATTCATATTCCAAAATGAATCGTGATTGAATCCTTCCAAAAAGGTGAATCAATAAACAGTCTGCTGAGTCAGGCTTCTACATTGTTTAACACTTTTCGGTTAGCCTAACCTTAAACAATTCACTTTTTGTCACACTTTACACATTATATATCCAGCAATTTTGCTCCAAATTCAATCGATTAATGTAAATACTAAATATAACACATTTTATTATATCAAGATTGAAGATATTGCTACTCACAAGAGAAAGTGAGGGTCCTTAAAAATAAGTATTGTATTATGTATAACATCTTAAGTAGCCAGCACAAACCAGTAACCAATATTGCCCCTCCAACTTTGACCAGATAAAATTAATTTCTGCCTATTGTACCTATGTATTTATGTAATATGTATTATGCTGCAAATTAATATGAAATGATGAGGTCACATTTTGCCATCCTGTTTCAATGTGCTTTCGGTCTTGCTTGCAGCATCCATTAGTGTGCTTTGTACCAAATACATTTGTATTTGGTTACCATTTTGCAGAATTACACTGTCCTTTTGGAAACTGTACATGTGTGTTGTATGATGTTAAGCAAAACTATTTTTGCCAGTGTGTTATCTACATAAATAAGTGCAAAATTCGAAAATCGGACAAATTTTGAACATTTTTGGCATCAACCCAAATCGGTCGGTATTCAGTCAACCAAAATGCCTCCATTTGGTATCGGTTTGGAATCGGTCAGGATTTGTTTGGAAAATGACATCACTATTTGATATAATTCTTTCAATTCTTTTCAATGAAGTTCTGATGGCGAGGTGAGGTAAGACGGCCACCCGGAGCAAACGGTGACCGTCTTACCCTACATTCGACAAACAATTCAGAACAATTTTTTTTCGGACGTCATATTTAATCAAGATTCGCCCAGCATTGCAAATCAGCACTGACTGTGTATGCAATTACCACAGTTTAAATCAAGTTTTTAACTTTAAGGAGATGTACACAAAGAGCTTACAGAATAGAATAGAAATAGTTCCAACCGAGAGGGTTATTTTGAGAAGAAAAAAATCAAAATTATGAATTAACTACGGAGAGCAAACTGAACCGACTTCGCTGGGCCGTGCGGCCGAAAAGGGACATTTACAGCGATTTTGTTTCCGCTCGTAACGTTAGTAGTTTATCCTACAGAGGGGGTGCAGTATTACCTACCCTGTCCGCCTTACCCCACTCTCCAATACTAAGTGCCATGTCAGCCCGTCGTACAAGAGCAACTGACAGTGGTCAGCTGCAACTTCCCCGTGTCAAAATGGAGTTTGCCCGCCGTGGCTTTCTCTATCGGGCTGTCAACCGCTGGAATACGATGCCCCAAACTGACCGATCTTAGTGGAGAAATCATAGGAGTGAGGCTCATGTCTCTGGAGCCTGGTGTACTGTATCTGCGTG
>JAXIVJ010014479.1:0-34287 GCA_036785665.1 Chirona hameri | reverse complement strand
AATATTATAGGAAATACAGTTAGCAACAAACATGTCCTAGTTGGTATCACATCTGAGTACGTATTGTACCAAGACACTGCGTGGTGTTACAATAACTTCCCTCACTTCTCAGGCCTGAACTGCGAGTACCGGTTTGTCGGAAAGCCCAAGCAGAGGATACGGCTGGAATTCCGAGACTTTGACCTCTTCATGGGCGGACATCAGTAAGTGCAGGAAAACGCCCCACTTGTCGTGTTGTCGTATACGAGTAGGTGTAGGCTTTTTAGGCAAGTAAATTAAAAAGTTTGGCATTTCACTTAAGTCGGTGTTGTGAATTCGTTTTTTGCCCCGAATTATTGATACTCGAATAAGAAGCCATGTCAAGCCAAGTCAAGAAGCCATGTCAAGCAAGCCAAGAAGCCATGGCAAGTCAAGCCGAGATGCAATATCATTTGGTCAGGTGGCTTACGTTTTTTTTGTTATTCGCTTGTATTCGTTGTGTATTCGTTTACTTTTCATGAATTGGATGGAGCGTAAAGTACGTATTACATTATGCGATACCTTGGCCGTTACACAAGTTAGATCCAAGCTTCACCAATAGCAATACCCCCCCCCCCCCACACACACACACACACACACACCACACACACACACACACACTAAAAAAACATTATAGAAATCGAAAAGGCCCGCGAAACCAGACCAGACCGCTGTCACTTCAATCGAATCATTTCAGCATGGCAAAAACTCCTCTAAATGTCAACAGTGAAACTCCATATCTCTCGAACATTATATACTCTCGAATCTCGAGTCCAACTCTCGAGCCCCGTTATTCCCGAATCTCCCCCTCTTCAGCTGTCCATTCGACTTCGTCCGCATCTACGATGGCGCCAACAAGTCTGCCCCGCTGATCGGCACCTTTTGCCGTCCTGAGAGGAACCTGGTCAAGTACTCAACCGGGCAGGACCTGCTGATGACGTTCGTCACAATCCAGCGCACGCCGAAACCCCGAGAAACGCGGCTTCAGCGGCATCTTCGAGTTCAGCGAGAGCTTCGTCAACCTCGGGTCAGTACGACTTCAGTCCACTCTCACTCGGTCAGTGTGATGTCACTCTCACTCGGTCAGTGTGAGGTCACTCACTCGGTCAGTGTGGCTTCGGTCACTCTCACTCGGTCAGTGTGAGGTCACTCTCACTCGGTCAGTGTGGCTTCGGTCACTCTCACTCGGTCAGTGCGACTTCGGTCACTCTCACTCGGTCAGTGTGACTTCGGTCACTCTCACTCTCGGTCAGTGCGACTTCGGTCACTCTCTCACTCGGTCAGTGCGACTTCGGTCACTCTCACTCGGTCAGTGCGACTTCGGTCACTCTCACTCAGTCAGTGTGACTTCGGTCACTCTCACTCGGTCAGTGCGACTTCGGTCACTCTCACTCGGTCAATCCGGGAGGGGTGTTCAGAATGACAGAGTTCAGGCGTAGTTGCTTGCTAATGGATGCATCCTGCTTTGGTTGTGCTATAAATCATGACCATGGATAATATGGTTATATAGTTTTATTAAACATATTTGATATTAGTTGGCACAGGCCTCTGAGAAGTATTGAGCTGGAGCATGTCATAAACTGGTGCTACTTACATACTAATTTCATCCATGTATGTTTTGATGACAATTGCTATTAGTTGTGTAGCGTGTTATGCAATACATTCCTGTGTGAACTGGGCTTAGCTGCCTTGTCATATCATATATAACATTTTTGGAATGATGTTCGTCAGAATTTATCACTGGTCAGCATATACGAGGGACAGAATGCGACCAGCGAATAATGAGCAAGAAAGAATCTTCTGGAAAGGTGTACTCGCCCAACTATCCGTTCCCCTACTTTCAAAACATTGTCTGCAAATACTTTATATATGGAATGAAGGTAAGTACTCTGTTTGTATTCGAAGCTAAGTGATAAGATTTCGTTTATGAGTGTTTTAGCGTGCGGAGTGTAGCAATAGCCGTTTCCACGAAGGATTTATTCGCCGGGCGCTTTCTTCGGGTAACATTTGGGGCGATTGGGGCATTTCGGGTAAATGGGTCTATATCTCGTAAGAACACGGTTTTTTCTGGTGATGCTTGGTATCAATTGAAAGGTTATGAATATTAACAATTTCGTCGTTTCCAAATTCCCTGCGGGCGGCCAAAATTACGTTAACCTGCGGGGGTCAGATTCTGCCCCCCTTCCCCCCCCCCCCCTTCTTCCAGAGATCTCGAGAACTGCTCGGTCGATTTCGATGGGGAAAACGCCATTCGATTTGTCATGACAAGATATTTCCTTTAGGTGTCCGAAATTTATTTTGTGTTCAAAAATGGGGGGCCAGGGGGAAAAAAATGCTGGTGTTTTTTTTAAAGGTCATTGTGGCCATGTGGTTTTGCCGATTTGCATGCCCCAAACGTCTTTGAGCTTCAAATGTACTGGTCTTTAACCCGGCAGTCACTGGGGTATATTCTGTAACACGACTCACGGGGGGGGATTAGCCCCCTGGTATCTCCAGAACCAATGATCGCAGTGGGACGCACAAGGCGGCATTCGAAAGCGCTCAATGAGATCAACCTAACGCACACTTAAAAATTTCCAATTAAGTTCACATGGTAGGTCACGGTCAAGTAAAACGTCAACATCGAGGTATTTGAGTTTATGGACAATACTTGCCATCCATGGCCTTCGATTGTACCTATGATCACCCAAAGTGCTGTCAAAGGTATGATACATATCCCACATGATCTAAAGTGAAATTGTTGGAAAAGATCAAGGTCAAGGTCAGGTCACAAAAGGTCACTACACATAACATATCTACGAACGTCATGCAGCACATGTTGTATGGATGCTTTTACGCGTATAATTCGATAGTGATAGTCATTTTACCACCTGATTTCATTTACGTGAAGATAGTGTCAAGTTCAGGTCAAGTTCAGGTCACTGAATGTCAAAATTTGAAATTGATAAATGTAAATGAAAAAGCATGTTTCTATATCAGTTTTATCTAAAATATTTTTTATTTTATAGTTTTATAAAAAAAACGCAATTTCAAAATATGACGTCATGATTTACCCATACTTAATATGCCATGTCAGTCAAAACAGATGATATCGTTTTGAAATTTGGTATGGTAGTCGCCCATATGTCATCTGACATTTATTCCGGTTTTTTAACCCGCGCACTGCAGGGGCTTTGCGCCGAACACGAACTGCAGGTTGATTTCCGCCCCCCCCCCCCCCCTGAGATCTCGAAAACAGCGCAACGTAGCGAGAAGCGGAAAAGGAATGTGATAGCTTCATACATGTTCTATCGAAAGTATTTCAGTGTTTTTTTTAAGTCAGATCAAAATTGAGGTCACCAGAGCTCATCAAAGGTCAAATTTTCCAGTTCTTTTTCCTGTTTTAGGACATCGCTCCAGAAATTCCCATATATCTCAGAAACGATGATAGTTAGAAACAAACGGAAAAAAACGCCAGCCAGTGAAATTTGTAATCGCTAAGGTGTCCTCAGATTTGATCTCAGGTCAATATTTGAGGCTCCAGAGGTCAAAAAGAAAGAAAAAATCATTTTTTTTTGCAAAATCGTTTTTGCTATTAACTTTTTACTTAATAAAGATAACGGAAAACTGTTTACGCCATTGTGTTTATCTTGTCAAGGCGCTTTGAATGATATATATGGTGACCTTGTTAAGTCAACTTAATAATTTGACCTGAGGTCAAGGTCAAGTGGTGACCCAAGTAGGGCATGTTGCATATGGGAAGACGTGTCTCGACGAGACAAACACATTGATGTCTGTTTTACTACTCTATCTTCATTATGTCGAGAGTTATTGACACAAAAGTGATGGTGACCTCGCATGACCTCAAATGACCCAATAGGGGTCACTGAACAAAACTTGCACTTGGATCATCAAGAATATCCTATAATAACATGATCCAGAAGCAATTGGACTAGTACCATGCATATCCTTGAAATAGGAAGCATTTGTATATTTCCCCATTGACTTATTATGGGGAGGTTACGAAATTGACCTGACCTTAGGTTACCGATATCAAAATTCCGAGTTACACGAATTGTAAGTACTGATGCCCTCATGACATCCTGTAAGTTTCAACCTGATCGGTGAAAAACTCTGGCTTTGGCACAACTGCAAACATGTGTGGTGGTGGGGTCACTTGACCTGGTCTGGTGACCTGACCTGAGATGACCCGAGATATTTTTTTTCTCAAAGTGTGCGCAATTGATGTCCTAACATGTGTATCAAAACCCGGTGGCGCTGCGTGCCGCAGTTTTTTTGCTATCTTTGAAAAACCTGAGGGGGGCGGAAATCAACCCCCCTGCAGTGCGCGGGTTAATATCTTTGACAAATTTGATTTTGTGGGCATTTAAAAACAAACTTTGTTTTAAATTTGTGGGGTCAAAAACCAAACTTTTCAAAATTTCGAGATAGCTGGTTTGTAGCCCTTGTAATTTTCTACCTTTTAGCGTTTTTCGATTGCATTTTGCTTCAAATGTGGCATTTGTACCTTTTTTTAAAGTTTACCAAAATCAAAGATCATAGGCGTATTCAGGGGATGTAAAATGGGGGTCATTTTCTGATAACAAATTTGTGTTGTTCGTGATTGTTTGTGACGACATGAACGTCACATTTGGGCATTACTTGGCAAAGTTTAGCTGTTTTTTGTGTCAAAATCGTGTTTAGTGACGTCACTAAATTCACTATATCTCGACAAATTTATGACGAAATTGCTTCATTTTTGCACAAAAGGTATAAAAATGATGCCCGGAGAGGTAGTGAAGGTTGGTGTTGATATCTGCATCAGTTGTTGAGATATTCATAATATTCCTAAGGGGGGGGCTACAAAAAGCCCCCCCCCAGTGACTCGTGAGTTAATATACCGTAAGATAAATACCAAAATCAAAAATCATAGGCGTATTCAGGGGATGTAAAATGGGGGGGGGGGGGGGCATTTTCTGATAACAAATTTGTGTTGTTCGTGATTGTTTGTGACGACATGAACGTCACATGTGGGCATTACTTGCTGTAATTTGTTAAATTGAATATGTTGCGCATAGGCGGATCCAGGAAAACAACGTGGGCGGCACCATGCGAGTAACGCTTTTATCATCTTACTAATTTGAAGTTGGACCTAACTTGAGGTATGATATCGCCTCCCATTTTTGTACCTGAGTGCGCCTCTGCCAACAAACATATATTATCCCCAGTATGTATGATGCATATTGCATTGAAAATTTTATGACGCATTTATTGCACCGCAAACTACAAAGAAAGTATGCGCCGCACAACCGCATTCGTAACACCCTCCCCAAAACAGGAGCCTGACACCACCTCTGCTGGCCCGTTTTTTTTCACAATTTTGACACAACACGCGCCATTCAAATTTAGGAAAAGTCACAACGTTTCAAGACGCTAGGCCTAACGGTTTAGAAGCGGTAAGTGAAAACCCACCGGGGGCAGAATCTGCCCCCCCCCCCCGCTGGGAATAGGGTTAAACTAGCTCCGGTGACCAGCAGTAGCATACCCAGGATTCACTCCAGGAGGGGGGAATTTTTTATCAGGGGGGCATAAAGGACCTTACAACAAACAAAAAACTCACCGGATTTGGCCCACTATATTTTAAAAGGACATATTTTCACCATGTGTCTCTATTTAAAAATAAAAAATAAAAATATTTTTCGACCAAAGGGGGCACATAACTTCAGGGGGAATTGCCCAGTTTGCCTTTTTTTATTTCATCAAAGCTGATCATCTAGTTTTATTTTAGGGTGCTTTAGTATATTTTTTAGCTTCTTTCGGGGCTCTTTAGTATGTTTTATAGAAGTAACTAAAACAACCCAATATTGTCAGATTTGTTCATCAATTTGATTATACAAAGCAAACTAACGGGAAATATTGCATTGTAAGAGCATGTACTTATACATGAATTCATAAAGTTTCAATTGATACCACAAATCACCGGGAAAAGCCGTGTTCTTACGAGCTATAGACCCATTTACCCAAAACGCCCCAATCGCCCTAAATATTACCCGGGGAAAGCGCCCGGCGAATAAATCCTTCGTGAAAACGGCTTATATCAAGAATAGCATCGGGTCCAGCTGTTTGTTAACTTGCTATCCTAATAACTGGAAGTAAATATGAACTTTATTAACACAGTAGAGCTGCCCGCCATTGTTCAAAACATTAACTGGTAGTTATCTATGCTAGAGGTTGCACAATTTGTACGAGAAAGAAGAATATTTAACTAAATAACTAAGTGTCGTGATCGTCGTGATTTTTTTGTATCGTAAAAGTTTCCCAAAGCAGAGGAGACGTCACCCACTGCGCCCGGGGTTCAACCGGCTGTGACGTCACCGTGTGACGTCATTATGTGTGTGTGTCGGCAGGACTCTCAGAACTTGGAGCGGGTCCACCTCAAGTTCGATCGCTTTGACGTGCCCGGAGAAGCGGTACGAACTGGCGCTGCGGACGCAGACTACGACCAGGAGGACGACAAAGGGTGGGTTGACTGCTAGGCTAAAATCTGAGAGTATGTTGTTGTTGTTGTTGTTCTTGGGGTTTTACGATAGTACGAAAACGGTTGCGAGCTGTCAAGGAGTGGAGAGTTTAGTAACGGAGAGGAGGACCGGCAAAAATCGGGTGTAAAGGAGTGTGACGTATCAATGCGGATGTATATACTAGGGAGTTCTAATAACTACGTGTATGATGAACTGGTAGAGTGAGGAAAGTACTAGTGTCCTTGTGTACTTGTGCTCCATGGTCATGAACGTCAGATCAACGTGAAAACCAGAAGCGTGAAATCAACTTCATTTTGTAGCAAATGGTTTCCACTACATCAGCGTAGTGATCCACATTGAATTCAAGGGCGGATGCAGGATATTTTAGGAGGGGTGGCCGCAGGCCAATTTAGGGGCGCCTTCCAAAAATCCAGGGGCGCCATGATAGCAATGTTCGTTAAGCCGCATCTGGAGCGAACGGGAGACATTAACACAACCAGCACACACCCAATATAGTACGTCTTTTCGCTGTATGTGAATGCCTTAAAGAGATTATACGGGTTTCCGACCTGAAAGTAAATGCACTCTTTTGCAGTTGTATGAGCTTTAAACACGTTTAAGACATATAACAGGGACTTCAATGCTCATTTAGTCCATTATTTCAGCAATTATCAGCGTCAAAACTTGGGCATTTTTCGAGACTAGTATCAGATAACGAGTACTTGATCGGCACTACTGTCCACCACTTTTATCTTAAGATCAATTTTAGAGTTTTGAATTATCTGCAAGTCCTACACTGGATCACAAAATTATTATGCAATTCAAAACTGACGGGACTTTGTATTACTACACACTGTTCGTTGAGGTTTTGTGTTGTTGTGGTTTTCTTATCTCTGGCCTTAAGCGTTGAGAATTTGGTGGTGGCGTATTAATTTTTTGGCATGAAAATTCATGAAAAATATAGAATTGTATGGGAAAACTAGGTAACTGTTGGTGTCGTTGGAACAAAACAAGTTTCTTTTCTTTCAAATATTGCTAATTTTACCAGAAATATGCCATAAGTGAGGTGTTTGTATTAGCATAAAAGAGATGACTGGCTCTGCCTCAGCCGGTCCTGCAGAAAATACGCGGTGGCATCACCGCGCACTTTGGAATGTCCTTACGTGCAGAAGAGGTCATTTCAAGAAAAATGTGGCTACCGTGGGACTTCTACCACCTTTATAAGTACGTTTTACTATGTAACTCAATTATGCTGGGAAAAACCCGTATAATCCCTTTAATCCATCACCGGGCGCCTTGCGGCGCTTTGCGACGGACAGCCCGTGGGGCGCCCTTTTGGCGGGGGGGTGGCCGCGACCGCTGCGGCCACCCCCTGGATCCGCCCCTGATTGAATTGCTTTTGTATAAGATAAACTATAGTTTCACTTGGGGAAAAATAAAATATTATGGGCAAGACATGCGGTCTGACCGCTTGTCGAAGTTTAACTCAAATCACATTTTATTAGCAGTTACGTCTAAAACAAGCCAAATATTCTGGCAAGCCATAATGCCAAGCTTTCTTTTCAGTTTTGATATCCATTTTAGTACGATTTCCAAAGTCGCCGTGTCTAGTTACACTACTTACCAGCGTGTCAATGACCGTATCAGGGGTTCAACATGTTTGTGCTCAACCCGGCTCTGTTTCCCTTCCGTCCGGGCTTCCAAGCATCATCATGATAGGTTCAAGATGTTCCAGCTCAACTCATCTTATCTCCTTGCACGTTCAGGCTTTCCAGAAAGTTCATCAACCGCTGCAACAGTTCAACATGTTCATCTCTTCTTCACTTGCCATCCACGTCCTCAGGTGCGACGACGGCTACGTCCGGATCTACCTGCGAGGTCAAGAGGTCAAGGAGGCGTTCGACAAGTTCGACAACGAGTTCTGTGGTCGTCAGGTGCCCGAACCAGTGCGCTCCAACGGCGCGCGCCTCTCCATGGTGTTCAGCAGTGGCGTCACGCAGGGTAGCGGCTTCAAGGCAGACTTCAACTTCGAAACAGGTTCGTGCTAACGAGGTGTAGACGTGGAGATCGCTCGTCCTTCCGTGGTGTATGGGAAAAAATATGATTATGAGCGGCCCGGCCCGGCCCGTGGCGACGCTTTTGAGCTCATATCTCTGCAACCGCACGTCCGATTGACAAGCGGACTTCTTTGCTGAGCAGTCCCATCTAACTTACCCCGTTTGAGACCAGTGCCGAGTCATGTGGGTGCCTACCACTGCGCGTGGCGAGTGCCGCGTGAGAGGTGTTGAAAAGTATTTTATCGCAATAACTCCGCAACGGCTGGGCAGATTATGTGCAAATTTCGTGTGTGGTTAGGGACCCCTCAGCTGCCACTTTCACACAACTCAGGGGTGGGGTGACTCTGCACGTGCGCACGTGCACACCCCTATTATATATCTCAGGAACGGCTAAGCCGACTGTGTTCAAATTTGGTGTGTGGTTAGGGACCTCTCATCCGCCAGTTTCCCACAAGTCAGGCTTTGCGCATGCGCACGTGCACACCCCTAGTCTATATCTCTGGAACGGCTGAGCCGATTGTGTTCAAATTTGGTGTGTGGTTAGGGACCTCTCAGCCCCCACTTTCCCACAAGTCAAAGGTGGGTGCCTCTGCACGTGCGCACGTGCGCACCCTTCTTTGTATCTCAGAAACTACTTGCCCGATCGAGTTGAAATTCCCCATACATTTCCTTCGCGCTCGCTCGTTCATCGCCAACTACGGCGCCTTACTGGTAACTGTGTGAGTCTGATCGGTTAGCCGAGTCCTCCGCTAGGTGGCAGTGCGCCTGCGGGAGAAATACAGTCTTCTCTGAGTCGCCGACGCGTGTGGAGCTGGCGGCTACTACGGACTCGAACATGGCGCAGCCGGCAGGGTCCGAGGGGATCGACCCCGCCTCAGTGCAACTACCCAGTGACGACGACGAACTCGTGCAGCCGGTAGCGATACCGGCGCCGAGTGTTGCGTCCGCTGCGATGGCGAGAGACGCTAAACCCCACCGACTGGAAGTGACTAGTGACCGCGGTGCTTCGTACCGGCTGTGGCGTCAGCGGTGGGACGATTACGCCATGTTGGCTGGACTGGCTAGCAAGCCACCAGCCCTACAGATGGCGATCCTCCGAACTTGCCTTTCGGATGAGGCAATGACGATCGTGGCGAACTTTGATACGCCAGAGGTGCAGCGGAATGACCTGTCCGCTGTCCTTATGCACCTGGAATGCTACGCCCGCGGCCAGGTAAACGAAGTCATCCAGCGTCGGACGTTCAACATGAGTGAACAACTCGACGGCGAATCATTTGACGACTTCGCCACGCGCTTGCGCGACTTGAGCAGGGACTGCGGATTCTGCGATACCTGCAGAGACTCTCTCATCCGTGACCGGATTGTGGTTGGTCTGCGTGACCCCGCAACGATTAAGCGTCTGTGCGCGGTACAACTCCTGTCGCTGCAACAGGCCACCCAGATTTGCCGCTCAGAAGAGGCTGCCGCCCGTGACGTCACAACCATCACCGGCGGCAACGCGGACGCCATCTCCGCCTGTATCACGCAGCCCAACCGCGGCGGCGCCCACCGCCGGGCCCAGAGCAGCCGCGGCGTCAGATTTCAGTCGCGCAGCCCCACCCCTCCCCGACGCCTGTCGGGGGCCGGTGCACCGCAGACGGGCGTCGCCCCAGCGCCGCCCGCCGCCTGCCGTAACTGCGGCAACCGCCACAGCCGCTCGGCCCGCTGCCCGGCAGCCGACCGTTCATGCTACAACTGCGGTCGGCACGGCCACATCTCCAGATTGTGTCGCAGCCCTCGCCCACCCCACGAGTCGTCGGCCTCCGCCGTTACCCTGGCAACGACCTCCCGTGGATCGGCACCGACAGTTCGAGTGTCCGTGACTGGGCTGCGGACAGCGGTGATGGAAGCGCTGCCGGACACTGGAGCCGACGTGTCCGTCGCTGGTCTGGACTTCGCCCATCGCATTGGAGAGATGAACGACAATCTCCAGCCACCGACGACCCACCCTCGCGCCGTTGACGGACACACGGCCCGTTCTCGTGGCAGTCTGCCAATTCATCTCCGCCTGGGTGACGTCACAGTCTCCGACACGGTGCACATCATTCCAGGGGTGCCCTGCCTCCTGCTCTCATGGAAAACCGCTCGGGCCCTCCGTCTGGTACCGACCGACTATCCACAGCAGATCGCCACCGTGGTTCTCCCAGCCACGCCGCCGCCCGCACGGCGCCGCCGTCGCGCGCCCGAGTCTCCCCCGCGCGGTCTCCGATGTCAGCCGACACTCGATCATCGCGCCGCCCCGCCACGGGCGATAACCGCCGCCGCCGCCGCCGCCGCCGCCGAGCCTGGCCGCGGCCAGCTGGCGCCGACGTCACCGCCGACGCCGCCGCCGCCGCCGTCGCTGCCGGCCGCGTCGACGACACATGTGCTGCCCCCTGCCACTGTTCGGCAGACTACAGCGCCACCAACCACCACCGGACATAAAGCCTCGGTCGAGAGCCCGCTCAACGAGTTTCCAGACGTGCTGGACGGTGTCGTCCGGGCGATGCCGGGTGAGAACTTCAAGATCCACCTTCGAGAGAACGCCACTCCATTCGCGGTGCGCGCTCCGCGACGCATTCCGCTATCCCTCCGTGAGCCACTCCGTCAGGAGTTGGACAAGCTGGAGCAGGACGGCATCATCACCTCAGTGGTCGAGCCGACCGACTGGTGCGCCCCAATCGTGGTGGCACCCAAGAAAACCGGTGGCATCCGTCTGTGCGTGGATTTATCCAAGCTCAACCAGTCCGTGAAACGGGAGCTGTACCAGTCCAGCACGCCAGCTGAGTGCGTCGCGTCAATCGTGGCATCCGAGGCCCAGTGGTTTAGCGTTTTTGACGCCGCCAAGGGCTACCACCAGTGCCCTCTGGATGAGTCTTCCCGCCATCTGACGACCTTCATCACACCCTTCGGGAGGTATCAGTACCTCCGTGCGCCGTACGGCGTCTCGTCCATCAGCGAACATTACAACAGGCGGATGGATGAGTGCTTCATCGACATGGACGGTGTTCAGCGCGTCGTTGATGACGTCATCATCTACAGCAAGACGAAGTCCGCACACGTCGCCCGGGTCCGCGAGTTCCTGGCTCGATGCCGGGATCGCGGGGTGGCGCTAAACCCGGCGAAGACGCAACACCAGCGGAAGAAAGTCAAGTTCGCCGGCTTTATCGTGGCAGAAGACGGATATCTGCCCGACCCAACGCTCACTAACGCAATCGCAGCGTTCCCAACACCTCAGACGCTGACCGAACTCCGCGGCTTCTTCGGCCTCGTCAACCAGGTGGCCCCGTTCTCAGAGGAGACTGCGGAGCACCTGGAACCGCTGCGTCACCTGTTGAGCACCAAACGAACCTTCGGTTGGGACAGTTGTCACCAGGTGGCGTTCGAAAAGGCGCGGGCGGCGCTATCATCGGTGCGCACGCTCGCCTTTTTCGACCAAACGCGGCCCACTCTGCTGTCGACCGACGCGAGCCGTCTGAAGGGGCTCGGGTTCCTGCTTCAGCAGAAGCAGCTGGATGGCACATGGCGTACAGTCCAGGCCGGCTCCCGGTTCCTGACAGACGCAGAGAGCCGTTACGCCACCATCGAACTGGAGCTGCTGGCGGTGGCGTGGGGGTGTCACAAGTGCCGCCTCTTTCTCAGTGGGCTCCCCGAGTTCGACGTGCTGACCGACCACCGCCCTCTGGTGCCAATCCTCAACTCCAAGAACCTGGATGAGATTGAAAACCCGCGCCTCCAGCGCCTGCGGCAGAAACTGCTGGTGATGACATTCACTGCTCGGTGGCAGCGCGGCACGGACCATCTGGCAGCCGACGCCCTCTCAAGGTCACCGGTGGACCCGCCGACAGAGGAGGACGAGCTGGCCGAGGACAGATCGGCCACAACCGTCGCCGCAATCATCACAGGCGAGGCGAGCGAACTCTGCACCGACCTCAGGCTGGATGAGGTACGGTGAGCGGCAGACCGGGACGAGGAGGCGCAGATCCTTCTTCAGACCGTGATGGACGGCTTCCCGTCCCAGAAGGCCGACCTTCCCGCGCTCCTGCGGCCATATTGGCCGGTCCACGACCGCCTCGCTGTCGATGACGGACTGGTCGTGTGTGGTTGCCGGCTCGTCATTCCCCGCCCGATGCGCGCAGCCGTCCTCGCCGAGCTGCACGCCAGCCATCAGGGAAAAGAAAAGACGAAGAGTCGAGCCCGCCAGATTGTCTTCTGGCCCAACATGAACAACGATATCGAGAACATCACCAAGGCCTGCCAGCCCTGCCAGAGGGAACTGCCATCGCTGCCGAAAGAGACGCTGCGCACGCACGAGCAGGCCAGCCGCCCATTCCAACACCTCTGCGCCGACTTCTGTCAACACGCTGGCCAATACTTCCTGGTGGCGGTCGACCCTCTCTCCGGGTGGCTCACAGTCTGCCCGGTCGGCCGACACGCCAGTGCCTCGACGCTCATCAGGGAACTCCGTGGCATCTTCTGCTTGGCCGGAGCCCCAGAAGTCCTCTGGTCCGACAATGGTCCCCAGTTCACCTCCGCCGCCTTCCAGGCCTTCCTGAAAAACTGGGCCGTGCTACACCGCACCTCTTCTCCTCACTACGCCCAGTCCAACGGCCGAGCCGAAGCCGCCGTCAAGTTTGCCGCCAAACTCATCCGCCGCTGCTGGCGTGACGGACACATGAACAGCGACAGCTGGGCGCGGGGAATACTGCAGCACCGAAACACGCCTGGCCCCGACGGCAGGTCGCCTGCCCAAATCCTTCTCAACTCACCGGCAAGAGACATGCTACCCGCCCACCGGCGCTCGTTTGCCCCCCAGTGGCAGCGGGCAGCCGACGATGCCGACGCCTCCGCCGCCGCCATTGCAGCCGCCGCCGCTGCAGCCGCTGCCGGCGGCTCCGGTGGCCGGCCCGCCACTCGAGGCACCACGGCGCTCTGAGCGACCCCGCCGCCAGCCAGAGCGCCTTATCGAGCTGATGTAAACAGTAATCGCACCGTACGGTCTTCTTTCTCGTGGTGTTTTATTTTGACCTTATGTTTATGCACGTCACCCGCCGGTTGACTGGTGGGGGGTGTGTGAGTCTGATCGGTTAGCCGAGTCCTCCGCTAGGTGGCAGTGCGCCTGCGGGAGAAATACAGTCTTCTCTGAGTCGCCGACGCGTGTGGAGCTGGCGGCTACTACGGACTCGAACAGTAACCACTTTGGTGTCGATAAAATGTGGATGTTTGGGGTCCTCAAACAGGTAGGGGCCGGCGATGTGTTTACTTTTGAGTTATTGGACAGTGGATTCAGGACACACTGTAATTTCAAAGGAAGTGTGTAGGGAAGTGTGCCGATTAGCGACCCCCTTAACACGCGCAGTGGAGAGGGGTATGCCACTAACACGCAGTGGAGGGCGGGGGGGGGGGCACTTTAGAGCCTCCCCCTAAGATCTCCGAAAGTATGAGAGCTAGAATAATGAAACTTGCAGGGTAGGTAGGTGCCATGATGATCTACATTTTCTTAAATTTGCTTGATCTTTGTCAATATCTTCAAGGTGAAACGAAGTCACGAAGGTCAAATCTGGCCAAATGTCACTTTTTTTTATTTGACCTTTGTGACGTCACAGGTCACTTGCAATGTGTCCAAAGTTGTTTCCGGGGATGAACATTGACATTGTCTGCCCATTGGCGTTTAATTCATCCCGATCCGACTCTTGGTTCCGAAGATATCGATTTGCCGGCCGCGATTCTGGCCGCCAGCTTGGACTGAAAATCCATATAACTCAAAAATTGATCGACCGATTTGTTTTTTTGCGTCAAACGATCCGCTATTGAGTTGGCGTTAATGTCGCGTAAAAAAAACACCCCCTGATCCGCTTCGTTTTTTTAGCTATTCACGAAAAACATGTGGGGGGGCACAAAAGTGCCCCCCCCCCCCCCCCCTCCACTGCGCGTAGAGTACGACGGGCCCACACACGCGCCCTGGAGGGGGGCCGAAATCCCCCCCCCCCCCCCTCCGGTTTTTCGAGGATATCGCAAAGACGGCGGCGCTGCGCGCCACCGTTTTTTTTTCACACGTGTTCAGCAATGAACTTCCCACATTATGTAAAATTCTTGACCTCGGGTCATCTCAGGTCAGGTCACCAGACCAGGTCACAAGATGACCTCAACTCCAAAACGTTTGCAGTAGTACCACAGCCACAGTTTTAGGCCGATAGGTTTCAATCCTGCAGGATTTCATAAGGTCATAGATATCAACAGTTTGTTTATCTCGGATTTCTAATATCGGTGACCTAAGGTCAGGTCAATTTCGTGACCGCCAACACTGTTTTGTCAATAACTATCGACATAATGAAGATAGAGAAAATAAAATGGTACCAATGTGTTTGTCTCGTCGAGACACGTCTCCCAATATGCAACATGACCAACTTGGGTTACCACTTGACCTTGACCTGAGGTCAAATTTATCAGTTGACCTAACCCGGTTACCATGAATATGATTTTAAGCGCCTTAACGAGACAAACACGATGGCGTAAAAACGATTGCTTTATCTTGGTTAGGTACAAAGTGATTTTCGAAAAACAGTTTTGCAAAAAAAATCACCTTTTTGACATTTAATGACCTCTGGAGCCTAAACCATTGACCTGAGCTCAAATATGAGGACACTTAAATTTCATTTTGCAAGGTCTTTCGATTGCTTTTTTCCGTTTGCTGCTAACTATCATAGTTCCCGAAATATTTGGGGGTGTTCGAAGCGAAGTCTTGAAAACTTGCAAATCTGACCCTTGACCTCTGGTGACCTCAATATTGACCTGAGAGAAAAAAAAATTAACGGAATACTTTCGAAAGAGCTTTTATCGAGCTATCTAACGTAGTTTTCCGCTTGTCGCTACGTTGCGTGGTTTTCGAGATCATAGGGGGGGGGGCAAAATCCCCCCCCCCCCTCCAGGGCGTGTAATTATCAGAGGTCCTCCAGGGCGCGTGTTAACCCTACGCTATTGACGGGGGGGGAGGGGCGTTTTTCGCCCCTCTGCCCCTGGTTATCTTCCGAATCAATGATCGCAGCGAGACGTGCGAGGCGGCATTCAAAAACTTTCAAAGAGAGAAATCTAAAAATCTGAAATTGTCAAAATAAGGTCACATGTCAGGTCACAGGTCGTCAAAGGTCAAAACTGATGTGTTTTGGGTTTATGGGCCATACTTCCCATCCTAAGCCTTAAATTGCGACTATTATCGCACAAAGTGCTCTCAAAAGTATAATGCACCTCCCGCATAAACGAAAGTGAAATTGTAAGCCAAGGTCAAGGTCAGGTCACTATTGGCAAGAGGTCTACTAAAGCCATGCTACAGATGTGTTATGGGTTATTGTATACCATAATTCGATAGTAGCAGCCATTTTTACAAACGGACACCATATCAGGTCAAGGTCAGATCACATAAGGTCCAAATTTGAAATTGATAAATATAAATACAAAAAGGCATGTGTCTAGACCAGTTTTGTCTCAGAAATACAGTACTGGCATTTATTTGCTTGTATCTGGTCACTAAAAGCCACAAAAAACGTAATTAAAAATATGACGTCATGAGTTACTCATACTTGGGAGCCATACGTCAGTCAAGAATAAAGATATTGTTTTTAAATTTGGTTTGGGTATTGTCCACATGTGGTTCTCTAACATATATTCCGTTTGTTTACAATGTTTGAAAATTTTGATTTTGAGGGCATTTACAAAAAAAATGGGGTCAAAAAACAAAATTTCACAAATCCGAGATAGACATTTTGTATCCCTTGCTATTTTTATTTTGTGTACCTTTTGACGTTTTTCGATTGCATTTTGCTCAAAATATGCCATTTGTGCGGCCTGCTAAAGTTTAGCTGATTTTTGTGTCAAACTCGTGTGCAGTGACGTCACTAAATTCGTTATATCTCGATTTTTCGACGAAATTGCTTCGTTTGCACAGAAGACGTAAAATGTATGTAGGAGAAGGTACCCGAAGTATCACGTCGATAACGCTATTGGTTTTTGAGCGATTGTGAAAGTTCGTCAGGGGGAGGGGGTGAATAACGCCCCCCCCCCCCCCCCCCAGCCAATGGCGGGTTAAGTTGGAGGCCACCTCTACTACTTCCCTCACCACGGTGTACCAGACCCAGACTTTTAAACGATTAATTTGTAATTAATCGATTCATCAGTGATTCCCGTGAAACCTCAATGATTCGATTCTGATTCAAATTACCATTCAGCGTAAAGTAAATCGATTCACCAGTGATTTACGGCTCAGCGCAATGATTGAACTTTTATTCTGATTCTGATTCTGATTCTGATTCATGGTCCACGTGCAATTATAGACAGATAGTGCACTCGTATTTGTGTTCAATGTTATGCTCAGCATTCTTCTCCTAGGTAATTATGATTTCGGTAGAAAAGCAGGTAATAGACCTGATAGCCTAAATCAGGCATCATGAATGCTGCTGTTGGCAGGGTTTCATCACATGAACTACCAAGTAACAAGTACCAACAGTGCCTGCCTAGTAGGTACCTACTTCGTATAATATGAAACTCAGATTTTGTATTCGTACAATCGGTTTGAATCGATTAATTTGGTGATACTTCGCAGCGCCAATGATTCAACTCATGATTCACATTGATGTTTGTGTAAAATGAATCGATTCACCTGTGATTCTTTGTCAAATGATGTGATTCTTGAATCGTTAGTCGATTCACCGTGAATCGTTCACAAGTCTGACCTAACCACCTCTACTCCCCTCCCACAGAGTACCTGACCACCTCTACTCCCCTCCCATGGAGTACCTGACCACATCTACTCCCCTCCCACAGAGAACCTGACCACCTCTACTCCCCTCCCACAGAGAACCTGACCACATCTACTCCCCTCCCACAGAGAACCTGACCACCTCTACTCCCCTCCCACAGAGAACCTGGCCACCTATACTCCCCTCCCACAGAGAACCTGACCACCTCTACTCCCCTCCCACAGAGAACCTGGCCACCTATACTCCCCTCCCACAGAGAACCTGACCACATCTACTCCCCTCACACAGAGAACCTGACCACATCTACTCCCCTCCCACAGAGAACCTGGCCACCTATACTCCCCTCCCACAGAGAACCTGACCACCTCTACTCCCCTCCCACAGAGAACCTGGCCACCTATACTCCCCTCCCACAGAGTACCTGACCACCTCTACTCCCCTCCCATGGAGTACCTGACCACATCTACTCCCCTCCCACAGAGAACCTGGCCACCTATACTCCCCTCCCACAGAGTACCTGACTACCTCTACTCCCCTCCCACAGAGAACCTGACCACCTCTACTCCCCTACCACAGAGAACCTGACCACCTCTACTCCCCTCCCACGGAGTACCTGACCACCTCTACTCCCCTCCCACAGAGTACCTGACCACCTCTACTCTCCTCCGACGGAGAACCTGACCACCTCTACCTCCCTACACAAAGTACCTGACCACCTCTTCCTCCCTGCACAGAGTACCTGACCACCTCTACCTCCCTACACAAAGTACCTGACCACCTCTTCCTCCCTGCACAGAGTACCTGACCACCTCTTCCTCCCTACACAAAGTACCTGACCACCTCTTCCTCCCTGCACAGAGTACCTGATTCCGGGCACAGCAGCGCCTGATGGCAGCTGTCGCTTCTCGTACAACTCTGCCGCCGGGAAGCGGGGGGACTTCAACTCGCCACGCCACCCGGCCAACTACCCTTCCGCCACGAGCTGCGAGTACACGTTTGAGACGCAGAGAAACGAACAGGTGCGACTAGTGTTCGACAGCTTCAAAGTGCACGCCGCCAACACCAACGGATCGGCGTACGGGTGAGTTGGATCAGAGGCAATGATATTCAGAAGAAAAAAATGGTACGTTCGGTGCATGGTTTTACAGGTATTTTAACCCCGCGGTGTGCTGAAAGTAAAAACCCAGAGTGTTTATCGTCGTTTTGTTAATATGGTTTACGGAGACAATTGTATACTTTAATGTACCTAACGTGTTTTAATTTGTATATCTACCTAATTTACATAATATGTACAATTATTTGAATTTACATGTTTATATATTAACCATGTTAAATTTAGAGAAGAAAAAAAGATATGGTAGACTAAAACATTGCCTTCCAGTGGATTTCATCTGACATTGTACACAGTGAAGCAGTACCACCTATACATATACTGCAACGTTATCACTTGATTAGTTTTTCACCGCTCATCCCTCCTCACAAATAGTCTTGTACTCGCATGACCTTCCGCTACCTTGTCATGCTGCGAATATCGAAAGATCGCGCGTGTGTTTCACCATATCATGCTGAAACACTAAGAATAAACGAGAGAAAAATGGCACAAGAAGCCTTCTTTACCGTAGGGTGTGTCATATCGACAACTTTTTTCTCAGTTCAAATTCTTCCGCTGATTTTCCTTGTCCCTGTGTCCATGGAAGCCCATTGGTGTGATTCTTTTCCCCCTGTATTGCAAATTCGACCGGCGAATGCTGAAACAATTTTCATGTTTTCGGTGACGCCCGGCGTTGCAGTCTCCATCTTGGATGTAATGCATACGGTCACACTAACACCAGCCGCGCGCGCGATCGTCGGCCCAGAGCGACTGACACCGTTTGGCTGTCAAAATTAAATCGTCATTTCTGGTTTAAGGGAATTTCGATGCAATCGTTGGTGGAATTCATGTTTTGAGACGGTTTTACGGATTTACATATGTTCAGTGGCCTCTTTCAAGAGGTTCTCCGCTGACAGCTGTCGCAAGGTCATCTCGGACGGGGAGAGGGAAATGAGAGCGCGTTGGGACAAAGGCGACGACGCGAGAGGGTTCTAGGGTGTGACCTCCGTCGACTCCACCAGGCGTCCGCTGTCTCGGGCACGCATTGTCGTCTGAGGCACGCGCGCAGGCGACGTGCACGTGCCAGTTTGGTCTCGACTGCAGCGTGAGTGGACGTGAGGTTGCGCTTCATTGTGAATCCGACCATCCGTGCAGCAGTGATGCCTTTGCGTAGCAAGGTAAACAAATTTCCATCGAATCTCCTAGCGTCTTACCCGGTAAATCACCTGCCTACGAACAGAGACGTTGTGAATTACGTAAGGCTGCTGGCAGGAGAAACAAAAAGTGAGCGGGTAACTACTGCATGTTTGCGTAAAACAGCAGAAGCAGTGATTGCAATATGGTCGAGTGAGGGTATATACCCATAATCCAAGCGCATAACGTGGTTCGGAAGATCAAGCAAGCCTACGAAATATTTCACCGATTGAATAGGACGCCCAAAAGAAACCGGGACGCAAAAACGAAACAAATTCTTTCAGAAGAGAAGCTTTTCAACAAGCTATTTGATATCGCCAGCTGCCGCTGCAAAGATCTGCGAAGCTGCAACTGCCCACTGTTGAGCCGCGTGCCGCCAGCGGAAATCACATTCCTTCGAGACCAGAGAGGAGCTCGCAAGATGAAACTGGGTGGCGTAGACTACGAGGAGACGAGCAGGCGACGCAAGACTGCAAATCTCAGGCAGAAACAGGAGCGGAACGAGGAACGCGATGATGCAGATCAAGCTGGCCCCTCCCACGTTCGTGCGTCTCTCACCATCGACATCGACGAGGCTGGCCAGGGAGACTCACCAGCGACGACCGACACTAACGACAGCAGCAATAAGGCTGAAGCAAGTGAATCCGGGATGTCAGACTTCATCCAGGAGCCAAACAACGATGATCTGACAAACACTGCACTGGCAGCCGACAGGTATGGCTTGTCTAACCGTGCTGTAGCGGCTGTCATCAACGGCTTCCAAATGGACATCGGTCGTGTGTCCAGCGGCAAAACAAAGCTGCTGGTCGACCCGAAAAAGTTTGGAGGGAGCGATGCCGGGTAAGACAAAACGAAGTGGCGACGCAGGACCAACAGCATAGAGGTGCTGAGCTCAAGGCCCTGTACTTTGACGGACGGCATGATCAAACAAGCACCGGCCGAAGCGGCGACAAGGCAGCTGAGGAACACGTTGCTGTGGTGGCGGAACCAGGAAATTAATATGTCACCCCCTTCACGCCAGTTTCTGGTAAAGCCATTGACCAAGTCAATGAACTGACAAACGTCGCCACCGGCTACGGAGACTCCGTCCGCGTGCTAGGCTGCGATGGCGCGGCTGTCAACACGAGCAGATCTAACGGAATTTGCCGGCTCTTCGAACTCATTCAAGAAAAAACGTTCCATTGGTTTGTCTGCCAGTTACACTGGAATGAGCTCATGCTGAGGGAGGTGTTCCGGGAGTTGGACGGCAAAACCAGCGGACCCGGGTCATTCACGGGACCGTTAGTCAAGTCGGCCAGCGGCTCCGTGCACCGGCTCTCTCCCGTGAAGTTCCGCCCGGTGAGCGGCCCAGAGCTGACGCTGCCGAACAGCGTCATCGCCGACCTCAGCAGCGACCAACCCCTGCTGTATCAGCTCAGCAGGGCCTTGCAGACGGGCAATATCGCTCTAAAGGAGGCGTGCAAGAAGATCGGTCCTCTGAACCATGGAAGGTAAGTTATATAAATTGTATTTCTACTTTGCACTCCAACTGCCCCGTTTACATAGCAATTTCAAAATAGTGTAACATTGTCCACTAATTGTGGAACATCCTCCATTAAGCTCGCTTGAGTATATATCACCACTACACCAGACTGAGATTTGATCCAATTTGCTCAAACATGGTGTAAGAGTGATCTTGGTTCCTTTTAATTCGAAATCGTGCTTTATAAGTACTTTTAACAGCACAAACATCCAGAGCGGAGTATTTTTCTCTTCCTACATTGTGACCTTCATTTGGTAGCGTAGCAGCTTTTGCGAAGACTACTACGCTTCCATATGCGCAACCGATTTACTTTTTCCGACGGCAGTTGCCGCTTTTTCGCTAATAACAACTAGAGCTGCAATATCTCCGGAAAGTATCATACCGGTACCATACAACAACACAACCAATAACACAATGTTCCACCAATATACCGGCGCTGGCATTAGTATTTTGTCGCACATATGCTCGCATGCCGCAGGCATCTAAGAAGTGTTTGCTGTGCCTAATTTTTTTTTTTTAAAGTGTTTGCTGTGCCTATTAGAGGACATTGTTCCACTGTTTTGAAACTGCTATGTAAACGGGGCTTATGTGGGCTTAAAAGCCCTTCACGCCCCGCGCATGGCTATCTAGAAACCCTCAGGAGCCTTAAAAATGTAGCCATTAAAGCCCGCAAGAGCCCGTAAGCGTAAAATACCAGTGCTCCCTGCATTTTGTATCGATTATTCATATGCACTGTTTTGGGCTTGACATGTTCGTTTGTATTTGATCAAGCGGTTAAAAAAATGTAATGCAATCTTCCAATGAGATTTGAAATAAGTAAAACCTTCAAAGCCCATCAAATACAAACTATTGGTACTAACTCCGAAAGTCCGAAAAAGCCCTGCTGTTCTTAAAACTGCAGCTTCCGGGCATTTAAAATATAACTCTCTTACAGAGTGTGCACTCTTTCTCCAGGTGGTTGGCACGGCTCCTCCGCCTGCATTTCGGCACCGAGTCGCCTTCAGCGAACCTGTGCCTGATAGTGCAGTACCTGGTGCGCCACTACATTCCTGTGTGGTTTCGCATCCGAAGCCACGTGTAGCAAGTGCACTGAGTGTCCCAGCAACCTGCTGTTCAGTCTGCAGCTGCTCCGAAACCTGCCGCAGCCGCTGCCGAGCATAATACGGCCCGTCATCCAGCACAACGCTTACTGGTCACACCCGGAGGCGCTACTGCTCGCCATGGTGGCAGATCCGGTCGAGCAAGTCCGTGCGCGTGCCGTTCAGAGTATACGGCAATGCCGGCGGCAGTCGCAGGAGCAAGTGCGACCCTACGTCCTTTCGGCAGTAAACATGGCGGCAGAAGACATCACACAGCTGATTGACTGGCAGGCATAGCTCGTCACGGAGCCTCCACTGACAGCTGACCTCTCTGACGCCGCGCTGCTCGATATCGTGCAGACTAAACATAGTTATTTTTAAGTATTACAAATGAACAAAAAACTATTGATTTTCCATTTTCGGCCCATAGTTACGATCATGCTCATGAAAAGCGCGATCAAAACGATTTTCAATTTTCTGTCTATATTTACGATCATGTTCATGAAAAACGCGATCAAAACAATTTAAATCGGTATTATCGCTACGCAGCGGCGCGAGTTACCCCAGTGTAATGGCACAGATACATATATCCTTATATTGCCCTCTTCACCCCATCTGAAACCCCAACATTGCCCTACCGCAACCCTATGCCGGTGAATGGGAGTGTCCCCCTACTTTTTACAGTTGCATCCCTGATTCACACATCCACCAATCAGCGTCTCACACAATCACAGTCTCCACCAATCAGAGTCTCTCAACCAACACCTCCACCAATCAGCGTCTCTGAACTCACACCTTCACCAATCAGCGTCTCTGAACTCACACCTTCACCAATCAGCGTCTCTGAACTCACACCTCCACCAATCAGCGTCTCTGAACTCACACCTTCACCAATCAGCGTTGGACAACCTTCAGCCAGGTGCCGTCCTTCTCCTGGGTCTGCGCAAAGCCAGGGTCGAGCACGGGCTGGGTGTCACCCGATTTGGGGCCCGGCATCAGCGTGTACCGCCTCAGCAGCGCCACGAGCGCCACCTTCGCCTGAAGCTGCGCGAAACGCATCCCGATGCAGTTACGCGGCCCGTGGCCGAAAGGCATGTACGTGTACGGGCTGCGAGAGTCCTTAGCATCGGCCAGGAAGCGGTCCGGGTCGAAGGTGTCTGGGTTCGGGTAGAGATCCGGGTCGCGTTGCATGGCGAGCGGGGACATGTAGACTATGCTGTTGGCAGGCAGTATGGCCTCAGTCCCGGGGATTTGGTAGTCGCGGATTGGGGAGCGCGTCAGCTGGAGAAGCGGGTACATCCGCAGCGTCTCCGCCAGGACCCGGTCCAGGTACGGCATGCTGTTGTTGACCATGTCGAAGGTGATGCTCTCGTCGTCGGATGACAGGTTGTCGTCGATCTCGGCCTGGACCTGCTCCTGCGCGGTCGGGTGGAAGGCCAGCAGACGCGCCGCCCACGTCAGTGCGTTCGAGGTGGTGTCGTTGCCCGCGAAGAAGAAGAGGAGGCACTGCGCGATGATCTCGTCGTCGCTGAGCTGGCGCTTCTGACTATCGTCGCGTCGGGTGTCCAGGAGAAGCTGGAGGTAGTCGTTGCGGCGCTGCTCCGGGTGCTCTTCACGCTCCTTGATGGACCGTTTGGTGATGTTTTCGAAGTAGTTGATCCCATCGTTGTCCATGACCACCCGGGTGATGTCAAAGTGCTTCTTGATGAATGAAGGCAGGAAGTAGAGGGCCATGAAGAGTGCGACTTTGAACCCAGATGGTTGCTTTCTCAGGAGTATCGCCTTCTCTGCGATCATTGACTTCGGGTTGCGGATGGAGTCTGCGTTCAAACCAAAAGCCACTGACGCAATCGTGTCCAATGTGTATCGGGACATGATCGTCTTTATGTTGATCTCTCCATCAGTCTGGGACTCTTTGAACATCTGACCTGCAAGGCTGTTTGCGTGTTCCTCGAGAATTTTGGTCATGCTACGGATTTTCCCGGTGGAAAACGCAGGTGTGGATATGTTTCTCACATCTTTCCACTCCTGACCCGTCAGATTCGTCATCATCTTCCCCAGAATACCTTGATGCATGTTGAATGAACTGGGCTGCCTCACCGGAAAGGTTTCAAAGTCCTTAACCATCAAAGCCTTAATAATTTCTGGGTCTGCCAGTGACAACGCAGGACCAAGCCAGTCCAGCATGCCGACACATCCTCCGGCCTTTTTCGCTTCTGCATACAGCTTCTCCGCATGCTGATGGAACGGCTTGGATAAAAGGTCGAATCCGGCGTTTCCAAACGGAAAGCGGTACGGCATTTGGGCAATGTTTTTGCCCTTCCAGTAGTTCTTGTTGCGGGTGATGTACAGATACCCCAGCGTCAGAAGCAGCACGACAAGACAACCCGTCACTGGACTGAGCGCCAGCGACGCCAGCCAGCGCAGCCAGCTCAGCAACGCCGCAAACATGGCCGCTGCACACTCCAGCCACACGGTAATCAGGCGCTCGGGAGGAGGAGCAGCGCAGTCAGACGACTCCTCACGGTAATCAGGCGCTCGGGAGGAGGAGCAGCACAGTCAGACGTCTCCTCACGGCAATCAGGCGCTTGGGAGGAGGAGCAGCACAGTCAGACGACTCCTCACGGTAATCAGGCGCTCGGGAGGAGGAGCAGCACAGTCAGACGCCTCCTCGCGACGCACCGCGGAGCGTACAACCGTCTCCGCCGACCGCTTGCGACCAACTGAGGCAGCCGGCGCGGCAGAAGTAACCGCGGATCGCTGAGTCACCGCGCCTTCCGACCGCATACGAAGCAAGGTGACCTTGCGGCACAATACGTCACAAGCGGGAGATTAGATGCCAGCTGGATCAGATAATTTTCGCGGAAAAGTCGCAAGGTACCAGCTGCAGCCTGCCTGCTTTTCTGTAGTCGGTGGTATGGGTACTGTGCAGAGTGACACTGCAGACATGGTTTTCCGAAGGTAGAACAATTGTGTTATAGTACAGGGTGCATGGCACTTATCAGAATGGAATCTTTGTTTAATAAGAATAAACAACAAAATGGTTAGCTGTATTTTAACATGTCAGTAACTCACTTTTGAAGTGCTCCAGTGACCCGTAAAGGATTACCACACGCAAATAATTACGCAAAAATATGTAAAAACATAATACGAAGACATTTGGTCGGGAAGTTATACATTTTTAATGACAACAGGAACCTACAGATTTAATGGGTGTGTCACTAGTAACAGATCAAATTCTTCCGCTGATTTTCCTTGTCCCTGTGTCCGTGACAGCCCATTGGTGTGATTCTTTTTCCCCTGTATTTAAAATTCGAGCGGCGAAGGCTGAAACAATTTTCATGTTTTCGGTGGCGCCCGGCGTTGCAGTCTCCATGTTGGGTGTAATGCATGCGGTCACACTAACACCAGCCGCGCGCGCCATTGTTTGCTAACGGTTACTGACGTGTTAAAATACAGCTAACCATTTTGTTGTTTATTCTTATTAAACAAAGATTCCATTCTGATAAGTGCCATGCACCCTGTACTATAACACAATTGTTCTACCTTCGGAAAACCATGTCTGCAGTGTCACTCTGCACAGTACCCATACCACCGACTACAGAAAAGCAGGCAGGCTGCAGCTGGTACCTTGCGACTTTTCCGCGAAAATTATCTGATCCAGCTGGCATCTAATCTCCCGCTTGTGACGTATTGTGCCGCAAGGTCACCTTGCTTCGTATGCGGTCGGAAGGCGCGGTGACTCAGCGATCCGCGGTTACTTCTGCCGCGCCGGCTGCCTCAGTTGGTCGCGAGCGGTCGGCGGAGACGGTTGTACGCTCCGCGGTGCGTCGCGAGGAGGCGTCTGACTGTGGTGCTCCACCTCTCGAGCGCCTGATTACCGTGTGGCTGGAGTGTGGCGGCCATGTTTGCGGTGTTGCTGAGCTGGCTGCGCTGGCTGGCGTCGCTGGCGCTCAGTCCAGTGTCGGGTTGTCTTGTCGTGCTGCTTCTGACACTGGGGTATATGTACATCACCCGCAACAAGAACTACTGGAAGGGCAAAAGCATTGCCCATTTGCCGTACCGCTTTCCGTTTGGAAACGCCGGATTCGACCTTTTATCTAAGCCGTTCCATCAGCATGCGGAGAAGCTGTATGCAGAAGCGAAGAAGGCCGGAGGATGTGTCGGCATGCTGGACTGGCTTGGTCCTGCGTTGTCACTGTCAGACCCAGACATGATTAAGGCTGTGATGGTTAAGGACTTTGAAACCTTTCCGGTGAGGCAGCCCAGTTCATTCAACATGAATCAAGGTATTATAGGGAAGATGATGACGAATCTGACGGGTCAGGAGTGGAAAGATGTGAGAAACATATCCACACCTGCGTTTTCCACCGGGAAAATCCGTAGCATGACCAAAATTCTCGAGGAACACGCAGACATCCTTGCAGGTCAGATGTTTAAAGAGTCCCAGACTGATGGAGAGATCAACATAAAGACGATCATGTCCCGATACACATTGGACACGATTGCGTCAGTGGCTTTTGGTTTGAACGCAGACTCCATCCGCAACCCGAAGTCAATGATCGCAGAGAAGGCGATACTCCTGAGAAAGCCACCATCTGGGTTCAAAGTCGCTCTCTTCATGGCCCTCTTCTTCCTGCCTTCATTCATCAAGAAGCACTTTGACATTACCCGGGTGGTCATGGCCAACAACGGGATCAACTACTTCGAAAACATCACCAAACAGTCCATCAAGGAGCGTGAAGAGCACCCGGAGCAGCGCCGCAACGACTACCTCCAGCTTCTCCTGGACACCCGACGCGACGATAGTCAGAAGCGCCAGCTCAGCGACGACGAGATCATCGCGCAGTGCCTCCTCTTCTTCTTCGCGGGCAACGACACCACCTCGAACGCACTGACGTGGGCGGCGCGTCTGCTGGCCTTCCACCCGACCGCGCAGGAGCAGGTCCAGGCCGAGATCGACGACAGCCTGTCATCCGACGACGAGAGCATCACCTTCGACATGGTCAACAACAACATGCCGTACCTGGACCGGGTCCTGGCGGAGACGCTGCGGATGTACCCGCTTCTCCAGCTGACGCGCTCCCCAATCCGCGACTACCAAATCCCCGGGACTGAGGCCATACTGCCTGCCAACAGCATAGTCTACATGTCCCCGCTCGCCATGCAACGCGACCCGGATCTCTACCCGAACCCCGACACCTTCGACCCGGACCGCTTCCTGGCCGATGCCAAGGACTCTCGCAGCCCGTACACGTACATGCCTTTCGGCCACGGGCCGCGTAACTGCATCGGGATGCGTTTCGCGCAGCTTCAGGCGAAGGTGGCGCTCGTGGCGCTGCTGAGGCGGTACACGCTGATGCCGGGCCCCAAATCGGGCGACGTCCAGCCCGTGCTCGACACTGGCTTTACGCAGGCCCAGGAGAAGGACGGCACCTGGCTGAAGGTTGTCCAACGCTGATTGGTGAAGGTGTGAGTTCAGAGACGCTGATTGGTGAAGGTGTGAGTTCAGAGACGCTGATTGGTGAAGGTGTGAGTTCAGAGACGCTGATTGGTGAAGGTGTGTGTTCAGAGACGCTGATTGGTGGAGGTGTGAGCTCAGAGACGCTGATTGGTGGAGGTGTGAGCTCAGAGACGCTGATTGGTGGAGGTGTTGGTTGAGAGACTCTGATTGGTGGAGACTGTGATTGTGTGAGACGCTGATTGGTGGATGTGTGAATCAGGGATGCAACTGTAAAAAGTAGGGGGACACTCCCATTCACCGGCATAGGGTTGCGGTAGGGCAATGTTGGGGTTTCAGATGGGGTGAAGAGGGCAATATAAGGATATATGTATTTGTGCCATTACACTGGGGTAACTCGCGCCGCTGCGTAGCGATAATACCGATTTAAATTGTTTTGATCGCGTTTTTCATGAACATGATGGTAACTATGGGTAGAAAAGGGAAAATAAATTGTTTTTTGTTCATTTGTAATACTTAAAAATAACTATGTTTAGCTTGGCGTCATCATCAAACTGTGAATGACAGCGGAATCTGGGTATTGTTACTTATTACATTCTGAGAAAGGGCAGAAGAAAGGGCTTGCTCAAAACTGGCTGAAAATTTGATATCTAATGAGCACCAAAAATAAAATTGGAATAAATGGAATTGGATTCGGAATCAAGCTTTTTAGGTGTCCTGGAAGCAGATTCGTAATCGATTCCTCTAATAAAAATATATTGGAATCAGAATCGGAATCAGACCAAGCTAGCTTGGTATGGAAGCGGACTCGATTCCGCTGAAGCGGAATCAAGCTCAAGTCTGCTGGAGGGTAACCGAGGTCGGCTTGAGGGGCCTTTGATCGGCCTGAGAGGGCCCTCGGTCGGCCTGAGAGGGCCCACCACAGATTTGACCAACCCTGGCAGGGTGGGTTCGAGACGCTTCGGCGCTCGCTATTTGCTCCTGGCGTGGATGACCTGCGGCCGGTGGCAGCGGCTGCGTTCAAGGTCAGATGAAGCGAGCCGGGCGGACCGTCCTCAGTCGTTAGGAGACGTTAAACTTTCGCCTCCAAATTCTGCCGTTGACTGAAATTGCGCGATCGGATCGTGGGGTTAGGGCCCGCCCAATAAGCTTAGCTTAGCGTCCATGGGTCCTGATCTCGGAAATCCATCCTATCAAAACATTTATAACACAAAAAAATAAAAAAAATTGTCGGTCGTAGGCTCGGCCAAAAACTTTGAGGCGCCGTACGACGCATGGCAAAACTCATGTGACTGTTTATTTTTGAGAACTGATTTAAAACAAACTACTTTGTACCTACTCCTTATATTTTCTCTTGCAAACATCAAATGTGTCATTTTTTGCCGATTTCAGTCGTTTGGGGAAGCCATGGCGCTGATATTAACCCCCCTTGGATCCGTCTTTGTTTGGCGCCCAATCGCTTTGAAAAATCGACACCGCTAGGGTTGTACTTATTATGTGTTACCTCTCCCCTGTTGAACAAGCTTTCGCTGACGCTCCACCCTCCCGCTCAACAGCTTTTCGCTGACGCTCAACAACCTTTCGCTGACGTCCCCCCCCCCCCCCCCCCCCCAGTCAACAACTGTTTTCGCTAAGGCTCAACCCCCTCCGGTCAACAACTTTTCACTTTTCACTGACGGCGCCCACTCGGCTCACTCCCCCCCCCCCCCCCCCCCCGAGTTTGGGGGAGGGAGGGGGGGATAAAATTTCGCTCCGCTTCATCAGCGAAAAATTGTTGACCAGTGGGGGGAGGGGTGGAGTCGGGTCGTCAGCACGAAAAGTCGTTGACGGGGGAAGTTGGCGTCGGGTCCTCAAGGCGAAAGTCATTGACCAGAGGGAATTTGTTTTTTCCTAATTATCACTTGTTACAGCCAATGCAGGAACACGCGGGGCGGGCCACATCCTTGTATTGAATGCCCACCATGTTCCTGTGGGGGGCATTTGCCCCTAATTCCCCCCCCCCCCCCCTCGACCCGCCAGTGATAAAAAACAGACAAACACAATTTTACCTCTTCTGTCCCTTTCAAACATTTTGTGTTGTAGCCGAGTTCATGCTGAGGCTGATCTTGGCTAGTTGGAAAGGCAAACAAAATTAGACCTCTACTCATAGCACCCATGAAATGCGCCCGGATAGGCACAGGTCACTGCAAAGGTAATGGTAGTTGTGGCGAGTCAGATAATCGCTAATATCTCTTAAACCATGTATCGGAATCGTTTAAAATTTTCGAAATTGCAAACGACTCCGACAAATGGTTTAAGAGATATTGGCGATTATCTGACTCTCCACAACTACCATTACTTTTGCAGTGACTTGTGCCTAAGCATGGTACAAAATGGGTGCCAAATTGGTGCCTTAAATTACTTGAGTCTGGATATGACCTGAGGCCAAAGTAGCCATTAGAGGTGTACACTGTAAAAAAAACGCAACCGCCCGTAGCCGTGGGGATCGAATCCGTAACCGCCCGTAACCGCAGCAAACGAATTTTGTAACCGCCTGTAACCACATGTACCAATAATGTTTTTTTTTTTTATTTTTTCAAAACGTAACAAACGTACCCGTTGAGTGTTCAATAACCGTGTCATTTTGAGCATAAGTCATAACTGGAAAAGGGTAATTGGTGAAACAGGTCAAATGCATGGAGACTGAAGAGCTTCAGGAACGCACAAACTCAAATAAGTACTCACAAAAAAAATGTGATAATAATCTTGGTAACATAACTTTCGTGTAGCCGTTGCCCGCGTAGCTTCTGTGTTGATGCCTGTTCGATTGGACGGAAATTATATATGTATTGTGTGGCAAAATTATATTTTCTGCGAGGTCTACGCAATGTCGTCTTTATTGTTTGTATTTTAAGGTCAAATTCAGCCGCGGAATAAAATCACCGCAACCGTAACCTCGTGCAACCGCTACCCCCTGTAACCGTAACCTACTGCAACCGTAACCGCCCGTAACCGTGACATTGAGCGGAAAACGCAACCGTAACCGCCCGTAACCGCGGTTAACCGCGGTCAACTGCGGTTAACCGCGGTCAACCGCGGTTTAACCGCCCGACTGTGCACCAGTGTTCGTCACGGGCCCACCAACCCCCAGCCCGGCCCGGCCCAGGCCCATGAACACCAAGCCCAGGCCCGGACCAGGCCCGGTCAAATAGATAATATTGAGGCCCAGGCCCGGTCCGACCCGTTCAGATTAAGCATATCATTATTTTCACAAAATTTGCAATCATTATCCTAGCATATTTACCTGTATACTATAAATGTGAAACAATGAACCAACTATGCTAACCAAAAAAAAAAAAAAGCCACAGCCACAGCAACAGTGTATTGCTGTGTAAGTGAACTGCTGGTTAAAATATTTTTGAGCTCTGACCTGAGCTTGTGCGACGCGCGCATTACTTCAAAATTGTCAGGCCCAGCCCATCCAGAGCCCAGTGATTTCCTTAAAGATGAGGCCCGACCCAGGCCCAGCCCAGGCCCAGCCCATGGCCCATAGGGCCAGCCCAGCCCATGGCGAACTCTGTTGTGCACCTCTAGTAGCCATCCCAAGCTATAGTAATTTAAAATGACCTTGACAATGAAAATATGAACTATACCTACACATTCACAAAGTGTGAATTTTATTTGGCTACATGTTTACAGCGAAAAGGAAAACAACGAAAATCAACATTTCCAAACATATTCAAAAACCGGAATATATATCGGAGAACGAAGTATGCACAATACCAAACCGAATTTCAAAGCAATATCTTTAGTTTTAGCTGACTTATGGCTACTAAGTATGATGGTTATGGATTTTGTATTCTACATTTCCAAATATGCTCGCGCCACTTTCCCTCCTGCTACCAAAATGCTACAAAATAGAGGAAACACGAACGAGGCAAAAAATAACTATTTTTTTTGTCTCGCAAGAAGTTATTTTCAGTCAGTACCCCATTTTTCATCGCCAGTTTCAGCGGATTTGGGGGGGGGCTAATCCCTATTGCCGCCCCCGTCAAGCGTGGAATGGGGGGTGCCCTTGCCCCCCCCCCCCCCCCCTCTGTTCCGCCAGTGTTCCCTGACGTTAATTACTGCTCCACTGTATGGGGAGGGATGCTCTACCACCCAAAAGCTTCGCATACAGAAAGCCATCAACTTTTGGAGCACGTATCATCACTGGACTGGCCCGACGGCGACGGGAGCATGTCACTCATGCCCTGGAGGCTCTGGGATGGGAGAGATTCGACGGCATGTTAGAGGAGCATGATGTGGCCATGATTCGCAAACTGATCTCGCCTGACGCGCCGCCGGCGCTGGCTCATCTCGTCCAGTGTCGCTCGAATGTGACTCTAAGGCGTACTCGTGGCAACTGTGGAGATCAGTTAGAGCTGCCTAGAATCAGAACAGAGCGCGCCAGACGCAGTTTCCCGTTTAGGGCTGTCTCTTCATGGGCCCAGCAGAGACCACCCAAAGGATGGTGGTAGTGAAGTTGAACGTGACCATCGGCGATGTGTTTGTACTTGCAAGTGTCCATGTTAGTATTTTAGTCACTTATATTTTAAACAATTATAGTTTTTCCACATGTTTTATACCGTTAGGTATTGTACTGCCTGTATATGAAGAGCAGGCTGAAAAGCCATCCTATATGGAGACCTCAATACACTTGACTTGACTCCTTATGTTTCAGAGGCCCTGTATGTGTTTGTTTCTTACATCTATGTACTCCAGTTGAATTTGTGTTTATCTTGTGCGCACGATGCCCCGCCAGGCAGCCAGTGATCTCCAGCTTCTGGCCATCCCTCGTGTGGCGGTGTTTGACTGCACTTACGAGGCTCCTGTTCCGTTACCATCCCTCGTGAGGCGGTGTTTGACTGCACTTGCGAGGCTCCTGTTCCGTTACCATCCCTCGTGTGGCGGTGTTTGACTGCACTTACGAGGGCTCCTGTTCCGTTACCATCCCTCGTGTGGGCGGTGTTTGACTGCACTTACGAGGCTCCTGTTCCGTTACCATCCCTCGTGTGGCGGTGTTTGACTGCACTTAGCGAGGCTCCTGTCCGTTACCATCCTTCGTGTGGCGGTGTTTGACTGCACATACGAGGCTCCTGTTCCGTTACCATCCTTCGTGTGGCGGTGTTTGACTGCACTTACGAGGCTCCTATTCCGTTACCATCCTCGTGTGGCGGTGTTTGACTGCACTTACGAGGCTCCTGTTCCGTTACCATCCCTCGTGTGGCGGTGTTTGACTGCACTTACGAGGCTCCTGTTCCGTTACCATCCCTCGTGTGGCGGTGTTTGACTGCACTTACGAGGCTCCTGTCCTTACCATCCCTCGTGTGGCGGTGTTTGACTGCACTTACAGGCTCCTGTTCCGTTACCATCCCCTCGTGTGGCGGTGTCTTGACTGCACTTACGAGGCTCCTGTTCCGTTACCATCCCTCGTGTGGCGGTGTTTGACTGCACTTACGAGGCTCCTGTTTCCGTTACCATCCCTCGGTGTTTGACTGCACTTACGAGGTTCCTGTTCAGTTACATGTTGTTGGCATCAGTGCCATCTCCCGCCCCTGTAGCTCAGTCGGGAGAGCGCTGGGCTTCTGGATCTCACCCGGTGGTGGGCAGCCCGGATTCGAGTCGCTTCGGCGCTCGCTATTTGCCCCCTGACCGGGGTTGACGCTGTGGCCGGTGGCAGCGATCGCACTCAAGTCAGGTGACGTCAGAGGGCGGGGTGGACCGTGTCCAGGTATGTCGGGCACGTAAAACATTCGCTTCTAAATTCTGCCGGACGCCAGGAATTGCTTGATTGGGTGGTGGGTCAGGGCCCTGCGCAACAAGCTATGCCTTAGCGCGGGCCTGACCTCGGAAATCCATCCATTCAAAAAACATTCGAACTAAATATAGCAAAATCCTATTCAGATTCCTAGTCTAGTTGTCGTTTTGGGTTGTTGGCCTAGTTGTCCTAGTCGTTTGGGTTGTTGGCATTCAGCCGGAATGGACCGCGCCTCGGCGCTGAATGGATCTCAGATAATAGAGCCAGCTTACCCGACGCCGTTCCGATCGTTCCATGCGGGCTATTCGTTGCTGGGATGTGGGAGAACAGCTTGTGTCATTAGTCAAGAGCGCGATTGCCGCGCTCGGTACAGGCAGACCACCGCGTGCACTGTTTTTCCGTCGCTTGACTGGCTAGCTGCATGTGGGAGATGTCATAATGAGCGGTAATGTGCGGTATTCTGACCCCACCTGGTGCAATGTTTTCTTAGGTTTAAAAATGGTAATTTGATAAATTTGATGCGTTTTTTCCAATTTGGGGGGGCACAAGGTGGTGGGTAATTTAACAATTTATCACTCAGTGTGTGTGAAACTGAGTTTGTGCTGCAAATATTTGTCAGCTAATATAGGGTTTCTCTCCTGTACGTAACGATACAAATTAGTAATGCGCTCAGTGCAATGCATACTGAGGGTCCTGGGTCCAATCCAGCTCATCAAAGTATACAAAAACATTTATTAAAAGAGGGGCCCTCGCAAAATAAAATGGCCGAAATCCGTAGAGTTTGTAATATCCAGGGATATTATTCTGTTTTGTTTGGGG